>LPNX010338503.1:83251-108295 GCA_001517045.1 Pseudotsuga menziesii | reverse complement strand
ATAATGATGGAGAGGTTCACATGCCAGGCCCCAGGATACCTGTGCATAGAAGAACCAGATTGATCCTAATTCTACCTGCTTAATTAGAAGGGGGGGTTTTTTCCCATGTGGTTTTTCCCCAGCACCTTGTTTTTGAGCAGTTATCTTACTTTACTTGATGTAATGGGTGACCTATGGTATTAGTTACCAGGGCCCACATATTTTCCAAGTTAGCATTCAGGGGGGGTGTTAGGATTATTAATCCTCCCTTGTCCAAATTTGGTCATATGTCTAAATCGGGAGTCATGTCTAAATCGGGAGTCCATCTAGTCTATTTATAGTCATTAGCACCATTGGGTAAACTTGACCTAATTGGGGCACATGTTTCAGTTACTAAAGTGTGGGGAACACTAATTGAGGCTCACTGCCACTTATTGCACTTGATTGCAAAGTTTAGGAGCCTCCTAGATCAATCCCTACAATTTGGAAAGCCACTAGGAGTGCCGAAACCTACCAAGGCCACTTCACTTCAGTTAATGACTAGTCAAGCTAAGTTAGGAGTCAGTTACTTTCAATTCAAGTCCTCCACATTCAGTTAGCGCTAGGTTTACTTGACTGCACACATGTGGGGCGCATTTCTCACCTACCACAGTTAGTTAACCATTGGTCAACACTGAATGTAACACTTGAGTTGTGTTTTAGAGCTCCGATGAACTCCAGTTATGGTTTAGACAAGGACAGTTAACTACTCGGTCCTCCGATAGTGATTTAGACAAGTCTTGGTTACCTACAGTCAAGTATATTCTAATCAATTCGAACTTCCTCATGTGGATTCGAATTGCTTGTGGCTATTAAAGCCATTTTACTTCATTGTAATTATCATTCATGATACTTTTTTGATTAATGAAAGCATTCACAGCTGCAAGCCTTTTGCACTGTTTCATTCTTCAATTGCTGAGTAAATTGTGAGATCTTCTTTGTGAGTTGTGTATTTTTCTAGAGATCTATATGCTCAAAATTAATACTGCCTTACATGGGCTCTTACTTGAAATCGGTCAATTGTATGAACTTGAACATTATGAGTACTCTCGCACCTTTCTAGCTTCTTCCTCATTAATGATATCTGATAAAAAGGTTCAAAGGACATTTGCCACTGTGAGAAAACAATATTGGCTACTCTCAGAATCGACAGTTTAAAATGAAGACCCGAATGATGAGATTAAATGTCATTTTGAAATTCCTTTCAAAAAAAACGTTTATCAGGGCATTTCAGTTTCAATATTTTGTGAAACTTGTATCCACTACAAGTCTGACCACGTTAATATGTCTATTCTAGAATTCTAATCTCCCATATAAATCACACAATATCTTAATTGTAATTTCATCGGGATGGCATATTATGCTATCAGTAGAAGCAAGAGCTATTTCTATAGAAATAAGAAAAATACTAGTCCACGATACGCTGCAAGGATGATTATGTTACTTGGGTCTTATCCCTCGTCTATCATCCATCTCAAAAGGGAAACCACCATTTTTGCCACCCCATCATTTGCAATGTTGCTTTGTCGAGTTTCTGGATATGAATGAGACTAGAAGTACATAGGAGACATCATACATGTAGATAACCCATTCCTTTTCCCAGTGATGAGTTTTTTGTTTGACTGGAGATAAGGATATATTAGTAACAACATTGGCACTAACATTAACTATATCACTAATTTTGCATGCTAAAAGCTCTGCCACAAGCTTCGCTCTCTATGTCTACCTTGAACATGGTGAGGTAGGTGAGCAAAAAGAAATTAAAGAACAAAGAAGAGGATAGTTTTATGCATCCTACAATACTTCATCTACGACTTTATAGATTCAAAGGCAAACGATTTTTTTCTGCAAAGATGAACTCAGCCCATAAACGTCGAGCAACAAATTTCAGGTTTTCTTTGAGTTTGACAGCATAATTGTGGACTATAAACTCATGTGCAATACATCTGTACCGATAAAATTTTTGTGCAGCTAACCAACTCGTCTGTTCAAGCAATGGATACACATAGACTTTACTAGATTGTACACTCCTTTTGATTAAATTCACCCGCTTGGTAATAAAACTATAACAACAGACTAGTAAGTTATAGGAACGCGTTGAATAAATCTAGAACATCTAATTAGATTGATAAAGTAAAGGTGCCCATTTGTACTATTCTAATATACTTTATTCCTTGACTTAATATTTAGCACATGCCTGGATCGCTGAAGGATTTGTCCCTAGTCATCAAGAAGGAGGAGGAGACATATACGATGTGGCACGCTCTTACCTAAAAGTTCTTATTGAGTGATGTGTCATTGAAGTTTCACAGGTCGGTGGTGATGGGTGTGTAATGTATTGTAAAATGAATGATTTATTGCACAGCTTGGCTCGTCAAGAATATAAGCCACCAAATGTTTTTTAGAGGATGGAAAAGAATTGGATGTGTTTCTAGTGAATGAATGCAGGGGCACACATAGAATTTCCATGGTTAAAACAAATATATCCACACTTGAGGGAACATCCAGTCTCCAAAGCTCTGTTCTCTATTGCTATGGAATAATATCCAACTCAAATCAATATTTGCAACCTTTACTAATAAGGTGAAACATCTATTGCATGTGTTAATTCGGCGGGTATAAGACCGTTTGTATTATCGAATGCTCATGGAAGTAAGGGATCAAATGAAAAGGAGTGCCAGTAGACTCCCCGGGCTTGACTGCCAAGGCCTCTGCAACATCCTCCACCTGCAGCCTCCTCCCTTCTCTGACTGCACCATTAGTTTTCCAATAATGTAAATATGGTCTAGAACCCACTGTAAGGTTTGCACCCAACACAAGGCCCAATCACCAGGAGTGGTGGTTAAACCACTTGTTTTATAGTCCTAGAGGTGCAGCGGTTATACCATGTGGAGGTACCCCATACTCCAACACCCCGCCTTCGGCGTAGCTCGGGGGAATTGAACCTAAGACCTCCGCTCTGATACCATATTATTCTTGCACATTGATCTAGGAACAAAGCATCAATCTCATCAAAGAATAATCAACAAATAACTCATGAAATGGTGTTAATCGGAACCAGAATTGGTTTCATCTCTGTATATTTAATAAACAATGAATGGTTACAATACCAATGTCAAGCAATAGCTTCAATGAATGAGAAATTTGAATACATAAGGAGGCAATTCGAAATCATGAGTGAGTCTGGCTTAATTGACTATCAGCCATTCAATCACACTCAGTTAACCACTTGACGAAAACCCTAATTGACTCACCAAACCCTAACTAAAGTCGAAGTGCAATAAATGACTGAGTATCAACTGAAGGAGATCAAACACATGTCATAGCAAGCCAACCATCAAGTGCTAGTGCTCCATGACTTCAATGAACCCCGATGAGGTTAACTGAAGCTAAAATGATCATCAGAAGTTGGTGGAGGTGCCCCTATTGACTCCAGATCATTAAATAATATTAAATAATCATTAAATAATATATTTAATGAGAGGAGGTGCCTTAACTGATTGGTTGAACTGATTGTAACCACCAGTTAGCAATTGGTACATTAATATCACTTAGATCACCCCCAAAGTGCTCCAGTTAGCCTCCTTGACTGTAGGAGAAGGCTAAGTTAGCCTCCTTAACTGTAGGTAGGCGTGGGTGTGACTAGATGATGGAAATTAATGCTCCACTGATGTCAATTAATGTCAATTATACCTAGGATAGTGGTTTAACTAGGCCAATTTGACCAAAAAGAGTGTCTATGATGGTAAATGTCTCCAACACCCCCCCTTAAGCTATACTCGGGAAGAGTTAGAAAACATAGATGCATAAAAATGCTAGGGCCCTAGAAACTGAGGCCATAGGTCACCCTGTACAATGCTAAAACTAAAACAATGCTAAAAAAAAACTAAGTGAGGAAAAGAGGGAAAACCCAGTGCGAAAAAACCCCCCTAAAGATGAACACTGAAAGTAGTCTGGATCACCCTAATGAACTCACCCCCAACAGTGAACGGAGGTAAGTGAACTTCTTTTCTAAAAATCTCTTGGTGAAGATGTCTGCAATCTTCTCATCAGTCGGGCAGTGTTGCAGAATGATGGTCCTGTCATGCACTAGCGCCCTGATGTAGTGCATGCGAATCTCTACATGCTTGGTCCTTTGCCTAGTAACTGGATCCGTGGATATCTTAATAGCACTATGGTTGTCACAAAAGAGGACAGTGGACAAAGTACTACCAAGATCAAACTCTGAAAGAATGCCTTGGAACCAAACTGCTTGGATGCAAGCATTCGCCATTCCTCGATACTCGGCCTTTGCTGAAGATAATGCTATGGCAGCCTGCTTTTTGCTTGACCAGCAAATGGGGCCACCACAAAACATGAATACATATCTGGAAGTTGACTTCCAATCAATAGAATCACCCACCCAATCGAAATTTGTGTATTCAACCAGCTCTAGCTCGAAGTCTGCAGCATAGTGAATGTTGTAGGTCCTGGTTCCCTGAATGTACTAGAGGATCCTCTTGGCTGCCTTCCAATGAATACCATGAGGCTGCTGCATGTATATTTATATAGCATAACAAATATCAGGCCTAGAACGTGTCAAGTACAACAAGCTAGCAATCAACTATCGATAGATAGTGCAGTCCATGGGAGGTGTGTGTTTTCCTTCTTCAAGGATGATCCCTTAAAGGAAAGGGCATGGTGCAGGCCTACATTTAACCATGTAAAACTTGAATAACAAGTATGAAATGTATTTTTATTGAGTGACCATAATCCCATCATAATTTTGCTTGATTTCGAGCCCCAAAAATTGTTTTAGAAGCCCCAAATCACTCATTTCAAAGGCATTGTGGAGAGCAGTTTTGATGGCTGAAATGGAGGCAACTGTGCTACCTATGATCAGTAAGTCATCAACATATAAAACAATGATAATTATATGAACATCATGCTGCTGTAAATACACATTTGGCTCTGATCTACATCTCTGAAATTTTTGCTAGAGAAGGAAGCCATCCATCTTGGAATACCACTCTCTTGGGGACTGTTTTAACCCGTATAGTGACTTCTTTAGCTTGCAAAACAAAGATGGATCAGTGATGTAGCCCTTAGGATGCTTCATGTATATCTCCTCATGAATATCTCCATGCAGAAAGGCTGACTTAACATCCATGTGATGCACCTCCCAGTGCTTGGATGCTGAAATAGCTAAAACAAGGTGGATGGAGTCCATTTTTGCAACTGGTGCAAAGGTCTCATGGTAGTCCACTCCTTGGACCTGAGAGAAACCTTTTGCTACCAGAATTGCCTTATATTTTTAGTTTCTTCCATTTTCAGCAACCTTTTTCCGAAACACCCACTTGCATGGAACCAATTTCCTTCCCAGAGGAAGAGAAACTAGCTCCCAAGTAGTGTTTTTCTGAAGAGAATTCATCTCTTCATCCATGGCAACTTGCCATCTCGGATCATTCCGAGCATGGTAGTAGGATTTTGGATCTGAACTAATCATCAAATAGCAAGTTTTGGATAGAAAATTATCAAAACAAGAGAGCGAAATACCTGCTCTTTGGAAATCAGACCGGGTTCTCCTTGGATCATCCGGATTTCCAATGTTGTCTCCTGCGGAGGAGAGTATCTGTTGGGCCCATGTAGGAATATGATTTTGCACTTCAGGTTCTGATTCAGCATATGATCATTGCTACACATTGATATCAGAAATCAGAGGATCTAAATCAGGGTCATCACCCCCAATTTCATCATCCAAATACTCAGTAGAATAGGAAGGAAATTTAGCAGTTTTCTCCTTCACTAGTTCTATCTCCTGAAGAGGCTCATTGAACTTGACACTTCTCTCGATGATGATATATTTGGTCTTGATATCCAGTAGATTTAATCCTTTAGATTCATTAGGATACCCAATAAACAAACATTCTATACTTTGCGGTTGCAAAGCCGTTCTTTTATTAAGTGGAATCTGGGCCCATGTAGTGGACCCAAACACCCGTAGGTTCGACACATCCGGCTTGTGTCCGAAGTATACTTCGAAATGAGTCTTTTCTTTCACGGATGAGTGTGGAACGCTGTTCTAAATTTATGTTGCAGCATGCATGGCTTCAGCCCACAAATTTGCAGCAAGCTTCTTTGACTCCAACATACAGGTGGTCATCTCCTTGAGAGACCGGTTCTTCCTTTCTGCTACTCCGTTCTGCTGGGGAGTGTAGGGAATTGAATGCTGGACATGAATACCACTTTGGGAGAATATGTACAGCAACTCATTACTGACATAATCCCCTCCATTATCATATCTCAAGATCTTGATCTTAAGCCCAGAGGCATTTTTAATCGAGGCCTTCAATTCAGAAAAAATTTCACATAGTTATGATTTCTTTTTGAGAAACAAAACCCATGTATACCTTGAAAAATCATCAATAAAAGTAAGGAGGTACCTTGATCCATTCATGGATGTGACAGGAATCGGACCACTGATATCAGAATGTATCAGCCCCAATATGCTTGTAGCTCAGTTTGCCTTCCCTCGATCGAACTTGTGCTCAGGGTGTTTTCCAATCACACAGCCCTTGCAAATTCCCGTGGTTGCCTTGATGACCAGGAGGCCTTCAACCATGGATTCTTTCTATAATTGCTGCAAATATTTGAAATTAAGATGGCCAAACCTGTCATGCCACAACCTACTAACTTCATTTCCATGAGTTAGCAGAGCGGTGGGATTTGCATCCACAACAAAGTGAGAGAACTCATAGGCTTTTGCATGATGGTTTGCAAGGCCTTTAGCAATGAGTTTCCCTGATGCAATTTATGTTATCTCAACATCATTTGGGCTGAAAGAGACTCTCTTAGGCATTCCTGAATGTGTCATCTGATAGACACTAAGGAGATTTGCTGCTACAGACGGTACATACAAAACATTAGAGAAAAAACCATTTTCAAGATCTACAGTACCTTGTCGTTCGGAAATGATGGTGGATTCATCCCCCATGTGGATGGGGATGGATTTTCCAGTCTCCAAGGATGAAAATGAGTCTTTTTCAGCCATCACGTGGTTCAAAGCTCCACTATCAATCAGCAGTGATTTGGACTTCGAAGTGCTTGCCATGAGGGCATGACCTTTCTCATGCTGTGGTTCCCGATCTTGGTGATCTCTCCTCCGAAAGCTCTCCAGAAGATTGATTTTATTTATCTCAAGGAGAGAGGTTTCTTCATCAAGATTTTTCTTCATACAGGCATGTTCAGGGTGAAAACCCTTCCCGCAGTAAGAACACTTGACTTTTTCTTTCCCATTGTGCCCTTTTCCTTTGTTCTTCCTTGAACCGGAAGATTCATCATACTGTTGGTTTTCAACTCTAGGCTTGGGAGCATCAAATTTAGTTTTCTGATTTTTCTACTGCTTTCCTTTACCCTTCAGATCTTTGGGCCTCGAGACATGGAGGGCTTGATCATGGGAAGATTGGATGAACCCCATCTGGACAAGCTTTTCATGTTCATTAGTTAGGGACTCAATGAAGGCATTGAGTGTAGGCATATTCCATCCGGGGGTTGTGAGCTTCCCCGCACAGAATGTAGAAATAAAAACTGAATAATCAGCACCAATTTTGGAGAGGATAGCAATGATGAGCTGATCATCCTCCTCCACATTGCATTGCTTCAAGAGTAAATCATTCAGAGTATCGAAATTGGAAGGTTGGAGAGACATGAGTTCATTTTCAAGTTAGTAAACTCTCAAGTCATCATGCTTTTCATATAGAGATTCCAATTTGTCCCATATTTCTTTCGTTGTCTTCAGATCCGTAAGATGGAAGAGAAGGTCTTCAGAAATAGAGAGGCACAAGAAACCGAAGGCTTCATCCTTCTTGTTCAAGAATCTTGATTTTTCTATGGTAGATCTAGGCTCAACTTCAGTGTCCATGGTGACTCTAAAAAGTCCTATGGAGCGCAACTGAATCTCCATTTTATTTTTCCATGAGTGTAAATTGTATGGAGTCAAGACATCTATTGAGGAGGCCATCTGGATGTGCTGTAGTGAATGCTTCACCTGTAGAAACCTGAAAATCAAAACAAAAAGGGAAAAATAAGGTCAGACAGCCTGCACATTCTAGGCTTTCATCACACCCAGTATAATCAATCAAGAAAGCTTGATCAACAAGTTCTTTACTTGGGATATTGAGTGGTAAGCCTTGGCTTCTAGTGCAGTGCTGGAATTTTGAGCTATTGCTCACTTTTCATGGAGAAATCTGTCAAAAAGCTTGTTTTTGAGAGATAGATCATCATCTCACTGTATGCTCTGATACCATGTAAGGTTTGCACCCAACACAAGGCCCAGTCACCAGGAGTGCGGCGGTTATACCATGTGGAGGTACCCCATACTCCAACACCCACTAACTTTTAAGAACAAAATCCAATATTAGGTAAACCACTGAGTCAAAATTCCAAAATTAAAATCCTAGAAGTCTTGGAGGTTTGTGAGTAAGTTAACAACAACCCAATGACTTTTAAGAAAAAATCTAATAGTAGGTAAACCACTTACTTGGAATTCCAGAATTCAAAGCCTGGAAGTCTTAGAGGTTTGTGAGTAAGTCAACAACAACCGAAGGATTTCAAGATTTGCAAATCGATTTTACATTTCTTTGAACGTATCCACAAATTAAAGGGAGCAAGCATGCGGGTTTCTTTACTCATATATGCAAATATTTCGTTACCTGCTCTCAGACAATTTTGTTATTGTTTGTTTCTGTTGTGATTATATCGAACAAGGAGAGCTGCTAAAGGCAGCAAGTCCCTGCCTTCTGTAATTGATTGATCTATCAAGACTCATGCATCCCAATGTTAACTATGTGCATAAAGTTTGAAGAGAACAATGGATGGTTGCAAAGTTGAGAACGATGGTTGCAAATTAGTTGGCAGCTTTTAACTACTATTATGAATGTGTCTCTAAATGTGTCTTTTGCATATTCCCTCCTTGTTTTCGATATGGTATAAGTAATAATGAACCGGCTTATGGTTGCATCCATGGCCTCTTCAAAATATTTAGCTATCTCAAAATCTAGTCCAGGCGGATTGAGGAAACACAAATCCACTCCAACAGCAACAGTACATAGGTTGTCCAAAGCAAAGCGAATAAGTATCTCTTGAAGATCAATGGCAAAACTGCTTTTGAGGCAGCTTCTTCGAGCTCTGCAAGCAGTGAATGGATTTATCGATTGTGGCAATTATGTGATTTTTATGGGCTGGTGAGTGCAAAAATGAACTCATCGTCTTCCTCTCCCAATCCCATTGTTCGCCATCTAATAAATACCCTTGGGGAAGCCAAAAAACTTGGTCTTCATAATGTACTCTATATTTATAATAACTACCCTTGGGGAAGCCACGAAACTTGGTCTTCAGAATGTACTCTATGCTTTTAGGATCTGTGGTAACTAAGGAAAACATGTTTGCCAACCAAGGAGGCATCACTGCAAGCATTATTGCTGTGAGCATCTAGTTATGTTTATAATGTCTCTATTTGTCCATGAGACATCTCTGCAACCTCCATACTAACATCAATCCTCGACAGACGGGGTGCTCCTCCTTATACACATGTATTCCAAAGGAAGGAAAATAAGGTGTTTTCAACAAATTTCTAATTTCCCATGGTTCTACTAGCTTTCATTGAGTTTTACTTAGTAGTACAATCTTCACATTAAGAAAAATAGGGTGGTTTCAATGCATCTTTAATGTCTTGTGGTTCTACTCGCTTTCATTGAGTTTTGTTGTACACTCTTCAATTTCAATTTCAAAAATTTGAATATGACAACTACCTACGACTCTATTTCAATTTTTTTTTTGGTTTCCATCAATGTCTATGCATTCTGTGTCCGCGCGGGCTACTTGTATTGTATCATGGCTCTATGCAGTGAGAGGTCAATTCAAGAATTCTTCTTGTTTGCGTCTAGTTGTATAGTCTCAGGTCATGTAAGCATTGACTAGTTTTTTGCTTACAATTTCCATTGAATGCACATGGAAAAAGTTTCCAGAATGGAATACAATCCCTCGTACTTACTATTTTCAAAGTTGACCCGCATTCTTCTTGCAAGACGGTTTCTGTGTTGATTGGTGGTATCACATGATGTCAAGATGATGTTGGTGTTTCATGTGGAAGAAGATTCATGGACATAATCAACTTCATTCCCTTCATCTCTGTTGGATGACAAGTCCTTTTTGTGTAATATTGCAGAATATAAATAGCAAATATGTGTGACCAAAAGAGTCGATCAAAATTCCATAAACATGATTTTGGAGCTTTGGAAATTCCATAGTGGGGAAAGCATTTGGAAACTGGATGAAATCATTGCACCCCCATTCTTTTTATTCGTGAAATAAAATATTTTCCAGAATGGATCAATGAAGCTAGGGAATTCTTGCATTGGATCACGTTGTCCAACCATAGTCTTTGGGTTTATGACATGTGACATCACACTTACAAAGTTCATCCGAGTTCAAAATATCGAGAAACTCTCTTTACATTAAGCATGTACAATCAATTTTAGTAGAAATTTGACCGCACTAAGTGCTAACAACATTGATTTATTGACAGCCGTTAATTTGCGAGTATGGTTTTTGAATAGTCATTTGTAAATTCATTTGAGAAAATAGATTTTGTATTCTATACATTTCAAAAAATATTTTAATCCAGCTACAGTACAAAATATAAATAGCTAATTGAAAAATCCTTGATTGTAACATGCAAAGCATTCTAAGTAACTATTTTGGATTACTGGGCAATTCAAGATTATTTGAGTTCACATAGATAAGCAACCACTTTGATACAAACTACACTCAAGAAGGAATAAATTGTCTCACTGATTTCCTAGCTATGATCCAAATTTTGAAGCCTACAGGTCTATATGGTGCCATATTATCACTGCAAATAAGCTTATCACAGAAAAATCCAGTGCTGCATGTTGAATTAGCTGCGACAAGCTATCCATCCTTGCAAATATGAATGGATCATAGAAGAGCATTGTGCCGCACTGGCTCTGTGTAAGAGAGCCAGAAAACAGCTATACTAAATGGTTAGATATTCTATGGTTATCACAACTAAAGTAGGGACCAGTATAAGTGCTAACCAAAAAGCCATAAAGAGCCGCTATCTTTTTTGGGGGTTTTTATTCATGCAAGAGAAGGGCGCAGGCTGCAGCCATTAGGGAGTTACACGCTATCTTTGGACAACATGCAGAGATCTTTACTTTATGATCTGCATTGCATGAGTTATACATGAATGAGTACGTTGTAGTGGAGATGCTTTTGTCTTTTGGGGAAGGTGCACCATACCTTCTTTGTCAATCACTTTGAAACAGGAAACTCGATGACTTGTTCTTCCCCAAGAATAATTTGTATAGAAGAAGTGGTTGTGGAACATAGAAAGCTCTAACTGGGACCCACACGGCACGCCTTACTAACGTAAGCTTAGAATCATTAGAGAGTAGCACTGTAACTAGGTCATGCAACAAAGAAGGGCATGCAAGGCATGCAAAACCTTTAGGTTATGGCCACCCTAACATTGTTTGCAGGCCGTCGCCGTCGAGGATGACTGCACAGCCGACGAAGTGGAGGATGTCAAAAGATGTCAGCTACAGGAGTAAAAATTTGTTTTTGCAATAAGACGGTGTAGTGGAAAAAATTTAGGTAAACTTTGACAAACTATAGCATAAAAAACTGAAAATTTAAACCTTGTCGATTACATAATTCCCTGGGAATAATAAAAGCATTAAATGATTACATAATTCTCTGAGAATAATAAAAGCATTAAATGAGAAGAAATAAGCTATCATCTTTCATAATTCTTAGCCTTTGAATCGTTAATGAATTGAGAATCCTAAGCTATCAACTTTCATAATCAACATAGCCTCCTAGCCTCCTTTCCGGTTTCATGTTGATGAGGTTGCATGTTGTGGTGGTGCTTTAGCTATATGGGGAACATGGGGCACGTGTTCTAAAAGCAATACTCCCATGTCAATAGTCTCAACTGCTATAGGTAAAAGGGGAGCTATTTCTACTTCTTACCTAGGTTCTTAACCTCCGGCGGAAGGGAATTTCCAGGTGCAAAGCTCAATTGTACAAGAAACGAAATTGAAAATCCATGTGTAAATCCATATGGAAAGAAGTACCCAGATGTTGGTGCAAACATGTCTATGAAAGAGTTAACGAGGCCATGAGCGATCATGGTATCCTCACACCGATTCTGGAAGTATCTCAGGGCTTCTCGATTTGAAGGTGGATATGGAACCGGCTCTTTAGCTAGGTCAAGAGTTGGATAATCCATGGGTTATACCTATTGAACATAATCACCAGAACTTACATGATCTGGTTAAGATGTTTCTTAAACTAGCGCTTCTACAGAAACTGATGCTTTTACTCAACTTGGAATATCACGTTAAAGGGCATCGGAGTATACCAATGGTGTGTCTTCCAAGCACATGCACAGATTCCACATGGCATGTTGCATGAATATATTCTAGATGGCTTACTCTACCAGCATTGTCTCATTTCATTTTAATTTTTAATATGATATTGACAATTCTAATAATAATGATCTACTGATCTTTTCCCGTGTACCTACATGCATTTGTCTAGGCCGCATGTCGTTTGTGTTTAATTCATTTCTATGATTATAGAAAAGTATGGACTGGATTTATAAATATAGTTTATATGATTGCATTCCATCTTTCATCGATGGCTACTCTAGATTTATATGTTAATGTATATGGACATAAACTTGTTTATTTTATAATTCAAGAGTATATAGAGTTTTTTTTTTCACAAAACATAGAATATAGAGTTGAATATGAGACGTGTGACATGGTAATCAAATATAGAGTTTTTTTTCACAAAACTTAGAGTATAGAGTTGAATATGAGAAGTGTGACATGGTAATCAAATTTGGTTAGTTTATTAGTTTATTGCATAAATGGTACACGTTGTGTGCTTGAGAAGTCCATCATGGCTGATTGCAATGTGCAATATGAATGCCGGGTGGGTTTAATTCACTTTTCATTAATTGTTTATTGTATTTCCTTTGCCCAACTTTCCTCTAAATTGATCTGATAATTGATGATCTACAGATATGTGAGCTTGTAACTGAGAATATAAATGAATTAATAGAAACAGACGAATGCATCAACGCGTGTGGGGTGGAGAGGATGACAGTGGGGATGTCCGCCGATTCTCTAGAGGAATGTGGCTTCACAAACAAGTTATGCTCTCCACTCTGCTACAACAACTGCCCCAATATCATCGACCTCTACTTCAATCTTGCTGCAGGAGAAGGTACTCATAACCACCATATTATATTTAAATTCATAACCCCTATTTGTAGCAGATTAAAATAGCATACTCATTACTGGATATACTATATGAGAAAAACCTGCAGTTGCTAGCTATGAATATGTATATGTATGGATAGTATAGTTTAAAATAGCCCATGATTGAATTATTTAGATATAATATGTGCAAGTGTCTACTTGCCCAGCCTATGCGAGTCTCGCAGAAGTGGAGACGGGCTAATGATAAGGGAGGTTATGTTTAATTCCATTGTTGCTCCTGCAACGATTGTTTTTTGAGCTATAACAATTTCTCCTGAGTCCCATCATTAAAGGAAGTTTCTACTTTTTATACAAAACTACCGTACAAGGTTCAGTACTATGAATCATTGTTTATACATGCAATCAGCCTTATGTTCTATTTTATTTTTTCAGGATACAATTTCTTTCGATGTACTTGTCAATTTGAATGCCATTTAACCAAGCAAAAATATAAAAAGTATATAAATGTTAGGTCTTAACGCTTTAGTTGCTCAGACTGAGAAAGTTGTTTGTGTATCCTTACTTTTGGGATAATAGGTGTTATCAATGGCGACCGACCTATAGTTCATCCTATTGCATTCAGAATATGTTTTCTACATCGTCCCATTTTCTTCACACAGATAACTAGAAATTCTACATTGAAAACTATAAAAAAAATTATTCCTGATTGATCATACATAATAATAATTTAGTAGAAGGCATAGTCTGCAAGAAGGTAAGATACTAATATGACACCTATAATAAATCATAGAACATAGAACCTACCAGTAGGGTAATTAATATTGCACTGCCTTTGGTCAATAAACTAACACTTAAAAATTGATACATTGTCGATCTATAAATAGGATCACAGCATCAAAAATTGAAGGCACAAGCCAGAATTTCTCATATTTCAATAGAAAGGAAAAATAGAAAAAAAAAACAAATTTCAGTACCTTAAAGAATAACCTCGGCTCTTTGGCTTATTTCGGCTCTATGTTCTTTCTTCGGACCTACTAATAATCTAGGAATACGTTTTGATACCCATTCGCGGAATGATTCATAGACCTATCCCAGCCTCTTGTATTACAAGGTTGTCGAAATTAGAGATGAATATCCCTCAGAAGAGGCTCAAGACCAAAGGGGATTTTTAATGAAAGCATTGCCATTTGAGTATGTGGTACTATGTTGTTTCTATGGAAGAGGGGTTTCGGTGGCAAATCAAGTCAGTGAGAAGCATCCACAGAAAGGATGCTTCCACAAAAGGACACCACATGGACACCACACGTCCAACATGCACGTTGACAAAAGCATCATAGTTCAGTGTTAAAACACGAAAAATATTTCATCTAAAATGTTTCACCTTAGTTATGCAATCAAAAATTAAATGCCATGAAACTAATGCTAAATTGGTTTTAGCATTAATCTACTTTAGAAATAAATTGAACTAAAACTTTGATGTTTATGAAAATTAACAGTAGCCCTCACCTCGAATAGAGGCCAAATAAGAAGACAATTTAATTGATTGGTTGCCAAATTTTTTGTATATTTTGATTGGATGATAAAATGGTGTCTCTTATACTGTGCAACAAAAGTTAAAATAAAAAAGAATGAACTTAGGTTATAAAAAGTTTATTGTCTTAAAGTGCGGGCCTTGTTAATAAAAATGACGGCAATCCGTTTACAATAGTCTCTGCCAGCCTGAAGGGCAGGGACTAATAATGAATTGTAGAAGGGTCCCAACTGCTCCTATTGAAATGGCCTGTCAATATTTTCAAAAATTTTATCCAAATCATCCCCTTCACACGACACGTAAATCTGTTACTTTCAGTTGCTCCGTGGATATATATTTTTTTAATTTATACAGTTGTCAGCTATGAAATGAAATATAAGGCTATTATGTATGAAAGCTAAGCTATGGAAACTATTTTTATCAGACACTCAAGTTCTTCTCATGCCTTTCAAGAAACAAGAGAAAGCTGTGAAGTAGCCCGTCCCTGCCATGTTTATAAAAAAAATTGTTTGGTAGAAAGTCAAAGATAGCTCAATTAATTCCAACTTTTTTTTAATAACCAATTAATAAGAATATCTCACTTCAAACGAAGTGTAGATTATAATAGATTATAAGGTTCAAATACCCATAAAAATAAAATAAAAATGAATTATTTGCCAAAAACAATGTTGGTTCTGTACATAGTTTTAAAACCAAATATTATAAGTTCTTTCCATAAATAGTATTAAATATTAATAATAAAAATATTATATTTTGATCTTAAATAAAAAGATGTGTTTTTTGGTTTGAATCACACCAAAGATGATAGTTGAGTGCAATACTTAAGAGGAGGTTTGCAACTCCAAAGATTTGATCCCTCTCGGCGCTTGATAGAGCCTAGGATTTGGATCTATGCTGGTTGTAGAATCATTGGATTTAAGTTAATAGTTGTATCTAATAGCTAATTAAAAGTTAATATATTGGCAATTACATTTCAAGTAAAAGTCATGATTGGAGTTGAAGTTAAGATAATAGTTGTACCATCAATGTATTTAAGCTAATAATTGAATAGTTGTATCTAATAATCGAATAGTTGAAGCTGGAGTTTGCTTTTTCCAACTATCACAAATTGTACTTATTAGATGTTAACTAAGCTATTTTTATTCTTTTTGAAATTGTTAATTATGAGTTAGACTAACCTCCTTTAAAAAGAATCGAAAACCTAATTATATCTATATGGAAAACCTAAACATGTAATATGAATTGTATATTAGCTAGATGTCCAACTACAAGATACATGAGTTTATTAGGATTTTGTAGGAGTTTATTAGGAGTTCAACTATTTTATTAGGGGTTCGACTGTTACATGAGTCACATTAGCTAGACTCCTATATGCCAAATGTAGTTGGACTAAGCGTAAAGTTATTAGAGTTGAAGTTAAGCTAATAGTACTAGAATCATTGGAGTTCAACTAATACTGTATCTTGTAGTTAAGCTAATAGTTATCCAATAAAAATGTGATTAGAGTTGAAGTTAAGCTAATAATTCTAGAATCATTGGAGTTAACCTAATAGTTGTATCTAATAATCGATGGAGTTAAGCTCATATTTGTATCTAATAATCAAATAGTTGATGATTAATTTTAATTTTTACAACTATCACAAGTGTACTTATCACATGTTAATTAAGTTATTTTTTGTTTTTTTTTGAAATTATTAATTATTAATTTTGAACGAAAGCCATAGAATCAATCTAGAGAGTACACTTGTCTCATTCTCGTTTAATCTTGGACGACGCCCATAAAATCAATCTGGACAGTACACTTGTCTCACTCTCGTCCATAGATAAAAAAGCATAGATGGTAGTACACCCCAAAATTCTAACATATATACACCTTCAGCGTAATTATTGAAATTGTGTGAATATATGATTTTATGCTGATAAAGAAATCTAACATCTACGTGTGTCCCTGAGGCCCATCGGTCAATACATCAACAAACACAAGAACCTATGCCATTCCATCAATCAATCAACAAACAGTTGTGCCATGATTGGCTATTAGCTCGATATTTTGATTCCTTGGTTAGAAACTTGTCATTGAAGTCACATTGTTCATTTTCTCAGGGCCTTAATAAACAGTAACAACCATAATATTAATATGTTCTAATACATCCATAGGTGTATATTTAAGACATTTATATTATACACACTTTAATGGAAGTTTTGGACTTACAAGATTATCAAATATTGAAACAAAAACTTTTGAAATCCTTCACATCTTTTCATCCATATTTATAGATTGCATTGATCCTATCTCCCTCAAACCACATTACCTAACTAATGGTGATTACAGTTGAAGTTAATCTAATAGTTGTAAAATCATTGGAGTTAAGCCATTAGTTGTATCTAATAATTAATTTAAAATTTAATATATTAGTAATTGCAAATAAATTAAAAGTCATGATTAGAGTTGAATTTAAGGTAATAGTTATATCATCAATAAAGTTCAAATCGCAGTTGAATAATCTAATAGTTGAAATTGAAGTTTAATTTTTCCAACTATATTATTAAATGTTAGTTAACTTATTTTTTATTTTTTATAATGATTAATTATGACTTTTGAATTGAAAATCTTAGTAGTCCACCCCAAAATTCTAAGATATATATCCCTATATGCTTAACTATCCCCCTAACAAGGCTGCCACTGCAACTATTGCAACTATTGGTACTACTGTAAGTATTCATGCCAAAGTATATTTCAATATGTGAACATGACCTCATTTTGTAAAGTATATTTCAATCTATGAACCTGACCTCATTTTGTAAAGTATATTTCAATCTGCGAACCTGACCTCATTACCTAGACTAATTCTAATTGGTTGATAAAGAAATCTCAAGATAAAAAATTGACTAATAAAAATTTAGGTCTGCTACATTTAAGGAGTCTCGATGATCTAATTAGTTAGCCAAAACTGCGCTGACAAACTTGAGTTACTGCTTAGTTATAAAAATTTCACGCCCACCTCTTTTTCCTTTTTTTACTTGTTGGGTGAAACTTGTCTAAATCTGACTAGACAAGTTTATCAATATGGTCAGACTTATGGACCTAACTCCTTTACCTCTACAAGATTTTTACTTGTTGGTTCTACCAATAGTTACTTATCAGTTTTATCGATAGGTTTTACTTTGACCATTTGTCAGCTTGACCACTTCGACAACTTGTTGGTTTGACCACTTCACGATTTGTCACCTTAGACAGAACTTAACCGACAACTTGTCGGTTTTACTTCACCATTTTACTTGGACTCACTTGTTTTGGTTTGGTTTTAGTCATAATTTACAAATGATATTTCTTAGTGTAAAAGACTTAAGAAATTACAAATGTTTTTCACGTGTGAGTAAGATGATGTAAAAACTGGCACAACAATAATTACAAAATCATACAACCAATCATTTAGGAAGACGTGTGTGTCGTAAAACCTCGAAATTTCACTAGATGAGATAATTATGGATTCTTTGATCTTTCACTCAAACTGTAAATGTAAAAAAAATTTACTCAAGTAACTTTGGAAAGAATGTACAGCTAAATAAACATGCATTCAACCATAAACTAGTTGATTTATATAACTTTTCGAAACATAACAAAGAACTATATTGTTGTAAATGCAAAATTGAAATTTACAGAAATGTTTAACCTTTTACAGAGCTTCGTCTCTTAACATATTCAAACACACAGAAGCTTGAGCTTCAACACAATTCCTTCTTCACTCTCTGCTACCCTCTGAGTTCTCTCTGGCTCCCTATTGTGTCTATGTGTTTAACTTGATTTACAATTTTCTTCTTCTATTTACAGGAAAACTAAAATTTTCTTCTCCGTGAATATACAGATTTGACATTAATGGTTGTAATACCTATCTACCTACAAACTTAGCTTCAGAAATTAATTCGACTGGTTTACATTGCCGAATCATGGACTCTTCACTCTTGTCAGACTGACCGACACGATCTGGACTGATACAAACTCTGATAGAGTCAGCTGAGCTCCGATACGTATCTGCAAGTAATTAATATTTCCAACACTCCCCCTTAATTATGAGCATATGAATATTTTTAAAACAAAATTTACAAAATGTTTCAGAGCTTAGACTTGCTATGTGCAGGAATTGTCATTCCAAGATAACTACACATATACTGAAATGTATCCCTTTCCAAAGGTTTTGTAAAGATGTCTGCAAGTTGATCTTCAGACCTATAAAAGTCTAAACAAATTTCTTTGTTTTCCACCAACTCTCTTATGAAATGAACCATATGTCGATGTGCTTGGTTCTCTTGTGAAACACATGATTCTTTCATAATTTTATGGCTGAATTGTTGTCACAGAATATGGTTGTCGGTTCTTGATGGTTCTATGACAAGTATTTTAACACTCTCTGCATCCAGACAGCTTGACATGTAGCATTTGTAGCTGCAACATACTCTGCTTCTGCGAAAGACAAAGTTACTATGGGTTGTTTCTTTGAATCCCATGAAACAACACATGTACCAAATTGAAATACATACTCAGATGTGCTCTTCCTGTCATCTATGATGCCTCCATTGTCACTGTTAGTGTAGCATGTGAGTTTAAAGTTTTTTGAGGTTGAATACATAATTCCAAGGTCTATTGTGCCACTTACATACCTCAGAATTCTTTTACCTGCTTGCCAATGAGAGTCTTTTGGTGCCTCCATGAATATTGAGATCAGACTTACTCCATACATGATGTCTGGTCTTGTCACTATCAAATACATAAGGCTTCCAACAAGCCTTTTGAACAGCGTAGGATCTATAGTTGATCCATCATCATCCTTGCTCAATTTTAAACCTGTTATTAATGGTGTTGGGGTTGTCTTGCACTTATACATGTTAAATATTTTTAAAAATTCACTTGCATACTTTGACTATGATATAAATATACCACTTTCACATTGTTGAACTTCAATGCCTAGAAAAAACTTCATAAGCCCCAGATCATTCATTTCAAATTCACTTTCCATGATTGTTTTAAATTATTCTATGCCAAAGTGACCAGTAAATATTAAATCATAGTATACAGAAATGAAGATAATTAACATCTTACCTTGCTCATTCATTTTGGTGTACAAATTCAATTCACTTTCACTTCTGTGAAATCCGTTTTCAGTGAGATAGGAATTAATCCAACTGTACCAAGATCTAGGAGCTTGCTTCAAACCATAGAGTTCCTTTTTCATTTTGTACACTTTATGCTCTTGAACTGGAGCTTCATAGCCTTGTGTATATTCCACATATAATTCATCTTCTAGATAGCCATTCAAAAATGCTGACTTAACATCGATTTGATAAATAGGCCATTTTTTTTGGGCAGAAATGGCCAAGACTCTTCTGACTATATCCATGCGTGCAACAGGTGCAAACGTTTCATTGAAGTCTATGCCGGGATACTGTGTGAACCCTCTTGCCACCATTCTTGCTTTGTGATTTTTCACATTCCCATTAGCATCTTGCTTGGTCTTGTAAATCCATTTGACGTTGATTACATCTTTGTCTTTTGGTACATCAACTAGCTCCCATATCTAGTTCTTCTCGATGCATTCTATTTCTTCATCCATGGCTTGTGCCCATACTTCTTCTTCAACAACTTCTTCAAATGTTAGTGGATCATATATTGGATAAAATAATGAAAAGAGAGAGAATGAATTGGGTGTACCAACTCCATATATCTCACACAAACTTCTTGTCTTCACTGGCTCTGTCGATGTCGACCTTGACAAAATGCTTGATGGGGTCTGTTGTCCTCTTGGTGTACTTGTCAACGTATCTTGAGATGCCACTTGTGTTGATGGTCTTTGTGATGAACTATGTTGTGGTGTCATGGGAGTTGACGGTGCTGCAACCAGTTAACTTACATGTGGTGTTTGAACGACTTCCTCCTCCATGTCATCATTGTTGACATTTAACAAAATATTAACATTTATGTCAACAGCTCCATCCCATGATTCATTCTCGACAAATTGAACATCTCGATTCATTATCACTTTCCTTGCGATAGGATCATAGAACTTGTATGATTTTTTGTCTTCAGAACAGCCGATAAAATACAGTTTTGTGCCTTGTTGTCTAGCTTCTTTCTCATCTCATCTAGAACATGAGCATATGCAACACAACCAAAAAATTTTAAATGAGAAACACTATGATTCATACCTGTCCATGCTTCTTGATGAAATTTTTTCTTCATACTGTTTGTCAGACACCGTTTCATAATGTATACGATAGTTGTGAATGCTTCACCCCAGTATTCATTTGGCAAATGCTTGGCTTCCAACATGTTGCATGCCATCTCCATGATGGTTTTGTTCTTTCTTCCGGCAACACCGTTTTGCTGAGGTGTATACCGTGTAGTGAATTTCTTTTGTATGTCATGGGTCTTGCAAAAATTTAGAAATTCATTTGAAACATATTCACCTCCTCTGTCAGTCCTTAATATTTTGATGGGTTGTCCACTCTTGTTCTCCACGAGTGCCTTGAATTGCTGAAAATAGCTAAATGCATTAGATTTATGTTTCAAAAAATATAGCCATGTTTTTCTTGAGTAGTCATCAATAAAAGTAAGAAAATAATTACAGCCACCAATAGATGATGTCTACATTGGACCACAAATATCAGAGTGCACAATTTCAAGTGGTGTGCATGCTCTATATGACTTTTCGACTGGAAAAGTATCTCTATGTTGCTTGCAAAAAATGTATCCTTCACAAACCTTTTTTGGTCTGTTGATCAATGGAAAACCTATCACGATATTCTTTGTGTGCAGTAGCTTTAGCCAACCAAAGTTCATATGTCCAAATCTGAAATGCCACAACCAGGATTCATCCTGAACTTCTGTTTGAAATACATCCCAAAAATCAGTGTTGTCATTTTCTTTCTTGTCGAGGTACTCAACTACTTCTTTACTTTCTTCCTTCAACGCATCTCCTATATTTGTCTTTCCTTTCATGTCAGGAACTATCCTCAATGGAAACAAGTGATTGCTTTTCATTGGCACTTTTGCTATCAGCTGGTTGCTTGGATGCTTGTCTTTAATCACACAGTGATTATCTTCTATGTAGACTGTGTAGCCTTTCTGTATCAATTTCCTAGTGCTCAACAAATTATGTTTCAGACCTTTGACATGATAGACATCAGGGATATACTTACTCTCCCCCTCTTTGGTTAGAATACCAACAACATGTTTTCCCAAAACAGTAACTTGGACATTGTTTCCAAGTGTAACATTAGTTTGAACTGAATTATCTAGACTAGAAAACAAATTTAAATTGCGAGTCATATGATTGTTGCATCCTCAATCTAAGTACCATATGTCATGTGGACTTCCTTGAACATCATTGCATTCAATTGGAGGTGCATATTCCATTAACATTGCACATGTCGGAGTGTTGGTGTTGGTCGACTGATTTGGGCTTTGCCTTCCTTGGTCATATTGTTTCTTCCTGCATTCATATGCATAATGACCAAATTTCTTACAATAATAACATTGAATTTTTTATTTATCAAATCTCTGACCACTTGGTTGAATTGGATTCTGATTCTCTCATCTACTAGCTACATTTGTAGGACTTATGTGGCGTTCTCCTCTTAAAGAACTTCTTCCTCTGCCTCTGGAGTTGTTTCTCCCATTTCCTCTACCACGGCTTATGGATGACTGTGTTTTGAATCCACCTTCCAATGGTGTTTGTGTTCTGTTGATTATGTGTTCATGATTGATAAGTGAAGCTTGCAACTCATCAATGGTAAACACCAACATGTGTGTGTTCTTCCAAGGTCACAATCAAGGATTCAAATCTCGGGGGAATACTTCTAATAATTTTTTCAACAACCCTTTGGTATTTTATGGCTTCTCCATGAGATTCAGTTGATTTATCAAACCAACAACTCTGGTGTAGAATGAGTCTACCGACTCTGAATCTTTCATGAAAAGAGATTCAAAATCTCTTCTCAGAATTTGCAACTTGGAAGTCTTTACCTTGCCAAAGCCTTGATAGGCGATCTCCAGTGTATCCCATGCTTGCTTAGCGTTAATTGCTATTGCTACACTTTGGAGTATGCATCTTTCTTCCTCCATTCCCCCATGACATCTTTCTCAGCTTATGTGAGATCATTATATGCTGTCATATCTGTTGGTTCTCCATAACCATGTTGGACTATCTCCCAGACATCTTGACCTTTGAACAAATTCTTCATTGTTAGAGACCAATATTCATAATTCTTTCCTGTAAAAATTGGAGTTACTTGTCGGTTCTACGGTCGGAATTTACAAATGATATTTCTTAGTATAAAAGACTTAAGAAATTACAAATGTTTTTCACCTATGAGTAAGATGAAGTAAAAACCGACACAAGAACAATTACAAAATCATTGCGCCGAGAGGCACATTCTACAGCCCGGTATGAGGTAGAAGTGTAATTCCGTGCTCAACGTGGAAGTGACACGTGGCACAATGTCGGCACAATGTCGGCTCATGATAAATATATATTTAAATCTCCCACAATGTCGGCTCATAATAAATATATATTTGAAGCTTCCACAATGTCGGCTTAAAGATTAAACTAGGTGTAAAAATGCAACTTAACTATATAGCTCTACAATTCAAGTTTAAATTGTTCGTTGAAAAGTGAATGAATTTTACATCTAAGTTTCACAAAAATTTCCATGATCAATGATTTAATTATTCCATAAAAATGCAACGTTCTACAATTCAAGCTTAAATTGTTCTCAGCAATGACTATATACTCCAACTCCATGAAACATAATGCACAGTAACCAACAACCTACTGTCACGGCCAACGAACCCATTTACGATTGCCACCCACCATATTTAATTAACATCTATCCTGACCAGCGATAAAATATTCGAATAAATAGTTTAAGATAACAAAACACTCCTGGAAAATATCTTAAATTTATGTTTTCACGAGTGTGAGATGTTATATTTTTCATGAGGCTCAATGACACTCAATTATGTTACTAATCCAAGAATGACACAGTTAACTTATAACAAATTTTAATAATAAAACTTAAAGACCGATCATCTCAACTAAAATCAAATTTTATTCAGCTAATTAAATTAACTTAATTAAGCTCGCATAAACTTCAAATTATCTCTTTCACCTCGCTTCTCTCCTTGCATTAATTACAATTCAATTTTTCCTTAGCTCCTATTATTCTTTATTATTAAAAGGGAATCAAATTGAAAAAGGGAAGCTTATAGAGGAAAAAAAAAGAGAAGAGAGGAAAAATTAGGACGAAGATTAACGGGATTATGGAGAAGCGAAAGGAGCTAAGGAAAAATTTTGTGCGCTCTTTTTAGACCTATGGATTCTTTGTCGTGCTCAGTCTGCTACTATTCCCTACCGGGGCTGTTTTTTTACCAGTCTATCCTCTCTGTGTGTTCTACATGACCGAAGGCCTTAACCCTAATATGTGTTTCCTCTCCTTCTGCCTGCACTGAATTTTGAATCGTTGAATGCGTTATTGCTCTCTGTATGAATCGTTACCTGCGCGTGGAGCTTGGTTTGAAGGAGTTGTGAGTGAAGAAGACTGAAGGAGCACTTCTTCTCTGTTACGAGCATCTTTGGCATCCATTTTTTCCATTTTGTTGTAGATTGCTACATATTGCAGTGCTTTTCCATATTGCATATTGATATGGGCATGACGATGACAGAGCCAACGCTCTCATGATTAGGTTGTTATTTGGCTATTTATGGCAACCTTTATCTCCATATTGTATAAAGGATTCTCGCCTTTTAACACTTTGTGAAGAGCATAGAGGTTGTGATCTCAATGGAAGTAACGAAGCTCGAAACATAAATGAATGCTCGGTTTACCCATTTGTGTGGATGAATAGTTTAACAGGTNAACCTGGACACTGGACATGATCAGAACTGTAATTCATTCCATTTCTATTAATAATTAGAATTTGTTTCATATTCTAATGGAGTGAATAATTTATATAACTCACATAATTTGTTTAATTTTTTTATATTTTTGTTATTAGAATTTGATTGCAAATTTTTTAAAATGTATTTAGTTTAACATGTATATAGTTAATTAGCGTTGTTTTATATGGCATTGGGAACATCCACCCTGAAATGAGGACCCGGTTCAGCCAGCCATGATAAGTATAGATACAGATGTATTTTTTATGTC
>LPNX010338503.1:3747-83242 GCA_001517045.1 Pseudotsuga menziesii | reverse complement strand
GCAAAATTCAAAACAAAAGCAATAAAACCACTTCGTCGTCTCCTAAATCACTTCGTATACTTATTATGCTCCACACAATTTCCCAAAATCATCAATCACTCTNAAATATTATGGCTGTCATGAGAATTCATGGATCCAACTTTACCCTAGATCCAGTGATGGGCACCCTGGTCGTAGGTGAGGCGGCTGTCAGAGTAAGACACGTCGTCCCAGAACTTACCAACTGCGAATTTGGGGTTGATGTTNTATGCCAAGCCGACTTCCCAAAATGGTTAAAGCAATGCAGAGAGAAAAGACTATTTATCTACAAGGATTTACGATTTTAGGCTATGCCGAGCCGACTTCACTTTCTTTGTAATATTCAGAAATTGGCCTGAAGGCAAGATAAGGAAACAAGGGAAAAAACAACACAGTATTCTCCAGCCATATAGAATTTTGCAATTGGTTGCAGCAACTTTATNAGCCAATTGATCATCCAATCCGACAATCGGTTTGTATCTTGGGATTGGTGTGGTTGACGTCCAAACGCCTTGTATGAAGGAGATCTGTAATTCCGTCTTCAACCTAAGATTGAAACATGTGCATCCAAAAAGTCGGTTAATAATAAATAAATAAAATAAGAAGGGCTCAAATAAATACCACCACAGCTGCAAAAGAGCGGTGGTAACGCCTATGGGCATTATGGTAGAGTGCTTACACCGAATTAGATTATTCTCATTCATGAGTGGATCAAATGCTAATGAATGGTACTCACATACAAACCAAGAATTGTGAAAGTCGTCTTCCAGGGCATTTCCACCTTGCAGTCAAACCCGACAAATGGAGTTGCAACAAACTACTTTACACAAGCAGAAACCCAGTATAAAAATACTAATTGAATACCTGCACCCTTGCATATGTAACTTCACATATTTTCCTGGAATTGAAGGCCTCCCTTCATTTTTTATGGAAATATTGATATAGCTTCAGTGTAGCTTTAACCAATGTCAAATTAACAAAGGCGTGGGAAGATTTCAAGGATTCCTGAAAAATAAATGACCCCAAGTGCTTTAATTATGTCATAGATAATCCTTGATAAATGAGTGCATTACTAGAATTTCAATGGTTAAATTAATCTTAACCATTGGATTAAGCTGAATAGGTCCATACGAGAATTTCAATTCTCTCTCCAAAAGTTGTACATTATATGTACAACTTTTAGAGAGTGAAAGAGTAAAGTTGGATCTAGGTTGAAAAATCTACGTTAAAAGTCAGATTTCATGAGCCGACTCTAGATATTAATGTTGTCGCCCACGACTGGAACTAGCCTAGCTCTATCATGCGCCAAGAGGGATCAAATATTTCGAGGTGCAAACCCTGCTTCAACAATTGCACTCCAAAAAAGGGTTTGCACCTCTAAATATTTGATCCCTCTCGGCGCATGATAGAGCCGGGTAAAGCTGGATCTAGGCTAGTATAACCAATCATTTAGGAAGACTTGTGTCGACCACTATGCCCTAGAAATTTATTGATTCTTTGATTTTTCACTCAAACCTTAAATGTAAACAACATTTACTCAAGTAACTCTAGAAAGAATGTGAGGCTAAATAAACATGCATTCAACCATAAACTAGTTGATTTATATAACTTGTCGGAACATAACAAAGAACTATATTTCCGTAAATGCAAACTTGAATTTTAGAGAGATGTTTAACCTGTTGTAGAGCTCAGGCACACGACATCTTAGAGCTTAGGCACACGACATCTTCAAACACAATTTTTCTTCACTCATTGCTACCCTCTGAGTTTTCTCTGGCTCTTTATTGTGTCTATGTGTCTAATTTGATTTACAATCTTCTTCTTCTATTTATAGGAAAACTAGAATTTGCTTTTCCATGAATCTACATACTTGACATTAATGGCTGTAATAACTATCTACCTACAAACTTAGTTTCATAAATTAATTCCACTAGTTTACATTACCAAATAGTGGACTCCTCAATCTTGTCACAGTGACCCACAGAACTAAGAGAGTACTCAGCTCCAATACAGATATGCAAGTAATTAATATTTTGTCATTTGGTTTCATGCCTAAGATTTATGAATAACAAACTCGATTACTGAAAAAGTCCCTCCTAGTCGTGAGTTTGGGTTTCTTGCTTTCTTTCAAAGAAATTGTGATATCGATGAAGTAATTCCATGGCTCCATCACATTCGTTGATTTGTTGGTCCTGGCCCATAGGAGTTTGTGCTTCTTTAATCACTAAAAAAGTAAGTAAAAGTGTAACGATAAATCGCTATGCATATTAGATATCATCTGTGTATTGATGAATCCATATCCGTATCTGTATTCTCGTTATTTCCGTATATTGCACCCAAGTTTCTCTAGGATGCAAAGGTATGTAATTCGGAAGGCCTTGGAAACCAAGGAGAACAACTGCTACTTGCCACAAGAAGGTAAAGATAATAGTGTAGTCTTCGTTCTTTTTGTGTGGTCCTAATTACACGTCTAAATGTGTGAATCATACCAAATTTTCTGAAGAAAGCAAAAGTTGAGACGCAGTTCTTTTTGTGTGGTTACAATTACACGTCTAAATGTATGAATCATACCAAATTTTCTGAAGAAAGCAAAAGTTGAGAGGCAGTTAGAGCTTTAGAAGTGTTGCTAAACCTTTTACGATTAATTGCTTGGTATTATTGTCAGGCAGTTCACAGCAATGCTCTGGTCTCTTTGGATGTTTAAGTACCAGGGCTATTAATTATCAACAACATTAGTCCATGCCATCTTTCACCACGCACAGGAAAGAACACCGTCACCAACAACATACCATTAAAACCAATGTGATATTTCTATTTATTGCCTTAAAACCAATGTGATATTTCTATTTATTACAAAGATCTTCATAATGTGGTGCCTCTTTGCATATGTTACTGTGCCTAGTCCAGCCTTGAAGAAAGAGAGTCAAATTTGTTGATGGTTTGAAAAGGAGAACAATACTCTACAAGCAGTGCAGTATTTAATGCTATGGTCTTAGTACTGTGTGGTACAATGGATCTTGATCCAACTACTCGCAGTACGACCGCCGTCATTAAATACTGCAGCATGTAAAATATCTTTAGCTGTTTGAAAATCGCATAAGAAGTTGAGCGTTAGCTGAACAATCCGTGAGGAGGAGGAGCGCTTGCAACTCGCGTGAAGAAGGAAGGTCGTGAAGAGGAACGGCCAAGAAATAAAACCCACCGTGAAGAGTGAAGAGAATTCCGCCAGCGGTGAAGAGAACTTAGTTGAAGATTACTGCGTGAAAATAAACACGTGAAGAAGCAATTTGTTGAAGATAAGAGCGGATTACCGCGTTGAAGAAATCCGTGAACACACCAGGAAGAGTAATCCATAAAGTCAGTGTGAAGTTATTGATTGGCATTCTATTTTTGGTATTTGCCCTAAAATATTTCAAATTTATCTATTGAAGCGACTTAAAAGTCTGTGAGAATTTTACATGTGTGAAAAGTAAAAAGTTTTGTTTTTATTGTCCACCTCCTGGAATACTTTAAAAATCATGGTAAAAATATGGTAATGAAACTTAAATTTTTTTTTTCAAGGATAGTGGACATTAATTAATAAATGAGTTACATTTCTATGAGAGTGAAAACGGTTAGGGGATGCATATCCACTTTATTGTAATGAAAAGTTGATTTTATTAAAACGTTTTTTTTTGAGAAAAAGGATTTAAAATAGAAGAAAATCTTGCATGAAAGTAAAAAGTTGTACCCTTGAGCTAAAAGAGCTAGCTCAAATCTTTTAGATTGAAGAGATAGAGCTTCGATCTCACGAAGATAGATTTTGTATCAGGGGCACTAAGCAAACTTTATATTTTTAGGGCTCGATAAGGAAGAAAGGATGATGACTCAGGAGGAGGAGTCCATAGTCCTTAGTGTGCCTCGGCAAAAAGAGAATACACAAGTAGATAACCTTTTAGTAGTACAGTATGAAGCACTTGAACCAGTGTATAATGGTGAATACGTTTTTGAATGAAGAAAGGGTGACGGTGCTACAACAAAAGCAGCTCATTGATGAGTTGTTGTTTGGAATTGTAACCTTGCTTGAAAGTGAAGATCAAGTGGATGATGTCCTTACAGCAACAACAATTAAGTAAGACACAGCTAAAAAAACAAATTTTGAAGAAGATTTGGCATTCATTGAGGATTGGTTTGCAAAGCCAAAAGAAGCTGAAGATGATAACCTACATGAGGAAACTCTCCAAGAAAAGAAAAATGAAAAGAGGTAGCATGGTTCTGAGTATGAGATTTTTTGTAATCTTGACAAAAATTTTGAGTATGAAAGTAAGCAGCCAATTGAAGAGCAGGATGAAGAAATCTGCAATAAGTATTTTACATTGAAGATGCTATAGATCAGTGTATCTACAACCAGAGTTATGGAATTGAAAAAGAACATTGCACTTTTTCACATCTTAGAAAAAAAAAATGGAAAAAGGCACGCAATAATAAGAAGATATATCCAAAGTTTAAAGTCTGGAGCACAAAGAAGAAGAAAAACATTGAAACCTTTAAAAATTGGAGCAGAAAAAACAGAAAGAAGTTGCATTAGGACATAGCAGCAAAAAAGGTGAAGATGAAGATATTTTGTAAGCCTAGCTTAGACATAGACCAATAGGCATTCATTCTTAGTTTTCTTATGAAATCCCTTGGAGGAAGTATGTTTTAGTAGCACTTAAATCGTGTGTTCAATGGCATAATTAAGAGCGAGTGTTAGAAAAAGTAATTAACCCTCGCTTTACCTGAGTTCTATTATTATGAGTTGAGTTAAGTTCAATTAATAAAGCATGCATAAAGTAAAAGGAATAAAACATGAGTTAGGTTACATGTAGAAGTGTTTAAATACAAGCTTTCAAGCTCCATTGTAATTATGAAGTTTTATGTAAATAGAAGAGAAGCAACTAGTCACCATAAAATTCATTAATAATTGCAGCTGAAAAACACACTCTGCAGACCCATTAAATTTGACTTTCTTTTACAGGAATCTCATGTCATATGTTATGCTAAAAAAATGCTTACCAATTACTATTAAAAAGGCCATAACAATATGATAAATTCTTGATACATGCAGGTGGAAAGAACACTTACACGATCATCATCAAGAATGGGAGGAAGGTTCAACAATTACTCATGATAAGTGTTGTCAATAAAAGATTTTTGGAATAACACAATAAAGAAGACAAATGAATGTTATAATAGTATTGGACGTTCTCCAAGAAGTGAAAAAGTTCTTGGTAGTGTAAACTCTTATGGCATTATTATGTCTCTAAGCCCCTTCATAAAACGGGGTAGGTTGGATACAACATGGATATGCTTGAAAGTCGATCCCGAAGGATATGTTCACTCGAGCAACGCAAAGGAACGCACCACCCTTAAGCCTGGTAGCTTCTCCTTTCTCTGATGAGGAGACCCAAGCGTAGTGACGGGAAATAAAGGTCATGAAAAATGACCGATGATAGTCAATCGTCCCGCGGTAGAGAGAGACTTATATTGGTACTCTTCCCAATACAATATATTTGCAAGATTTGCCAAGAATTTGCAAAAGCTAAAAAAATTAGTTATTGGAAAAGTAGACTAAGATGTAAAGAAGACAAAGGGATGCTATCAAGTTGTTAATAGAGTGAAATAACATAGCATGAGTTATTGGAAAAGTAGAGTACTATGTAAAGAAGGAAAATGAATGCTATAAAGTTGTTGATAGAGTAAACTAAGATAGAATTATTTATTGGAAAAGTAGACTTAGATGTAAAGAAGACAAAGGAATGTTATAATAGAATTGGGGTTTCCAATAAGGGAAAAAGTTGTTGGAAAAGTACACTATGATGAAGAAAAACAACACAAGCCCTAATTATTAGGAAATTAGAGTAGGATGGATAAAAAGCACCATAGGCCCTAGACATTAGGAAAGTACGCTATGATGGAGCTTCTAAGGGATGATAATGCTCACCATGTTTAATATCAATAGTCATTGCCTCACATCAACACCTTTTCCACCATCCCCATGTTGTGTGTTTTATTTAATTTTTTAGATTGTGCTCTAGTGCTTAAAAATACCTTTGTATAGGAATATAAAAGGGCACATGTGTGGTTTTTTTGTTTGTGGTGCATAGGACATTGATAGAAAAAATGTGGAGTTTGTTTCCTTATGGTAGGTGTGACTATTTATGAAGAAGTATTTGTAAAACATTTTGAGAGAGGATTAATTGTCATCGTAGTAACAAATACATTGGTTGATTAAGTATTTGAATCAAGTTGTGTTGAACTTATTAAGTAAGGGCATTGAGTTAAGTGAAGGAATACATTAAACTAGGAATCTTATTTCAATATTCCTCTATAAATGTAGAGGGAAGGGAACTTATATAGTGGTAGAAGCAATTCCAAGACATGAAAATATAAGTTTATCCATATATTGTTTCACATACATGCACCCACATAACACGTCTTCTGCACAAGAATCACTTCATTAATAGGTTTTGCTCTATTTATAGGCTAGAGTAAACCAATTTTGAGATTGATATGCAACTTGTCCTAAGTGAAGGAGGTAGTGTATTGATGTATCGTCTTGCTAAATGGTGCAAATGCCACAACCTAAAAAGGTTGATCATTTTTCATTACAAATATTAGTTTATTACATAAGAGAAAATTGCAATCATTGTCATGCCATACTCCATCAATGATTTTGATGCCATAACTATGAAAATATATGATTATAATTGAGATTGTAATTCCAACCGTTACTTTTGTTTCCACCAACAACTTGTAGGAGAAACTCCTCCAACAGTAGTTGGACATGCTATAAAACCTAAATATCTACTTTAGCAAGTGCCCACTAGAAAACATTATTATAATTGAAAACAAAGTTCGAACAATGTTTTTCTTATTATCAACAATATGTAGCACCAACTCTTCCAACATTATTTCAACATACTACAAAACCTAATTATCTAGTTTTGTAAGTGCTCGCAAGAAATATAGAATTTTATTGACTATAACAATGTCATATCCATGTAGTTTCTATTCAAACATAACACAATGCAAATTGAAATTGGAAATAATTTAATACTATTTTTACTTTCTCTATTCAATTATCTCATGAAGAGGCCCAATCAACATCTGGATTGTGAAGAGCCCTAACCAACAATTAGCTCATGAGGAATTACAATGAATATTTTTCTCATGAAGAGTGGACCTGTCACTAGTAGGATTTAAAATCAAGTCGGGGGTATAGAATCATGTGCTATCAATATATGCTAGTGCATTCCTACGTTAGGGGAAATAATATCTCAAACTAGTCATTGTTGGTTTCCTTTTCACATAAGGTAAGTTGTTTTTGCTTACTTTGTTCAGGACTTAGTCCATGTCTTTGTATCAATTTTATGAAGTGGAGGTGAGAAGGTCTTAAAATTTCAGGCTTAGGGGAAATTTGGGTTAGGTAGTGCATTGTGCTTTTCCATTGGTTAGGTGATGGGATAGTCCTACAATAGTGGATCTACAAGATACAATTCAATATAAATAGCAAATTTTCAAAATACAAGGAACAATTAGTTGCAAAATTATATCTGCAACAAAAACGCATTGACTATGAGGAGACATTTGTTCTTTTAACATGAATTAAGAAGAGGTAGTTGTGTTGGGTGATTTCCAATTTAAACCTCCACCTTTTGCAACTAAGAATCTACATTTCTTCCTTTTCTCAACAGTTTTGATATGAGTGTGTTCCTTAGAGTTATTATTTCAATCATTGTTTTCCTTCAACCAAGAACTATGAGAGAGGTTGCTTTGATAACTATATATACCCTCATAGAGAGCATTGTTGGTACTCTAAATTTTTAATTTCCAATTTCTATAGTGAAACAAAGCATATGTTGTTTTTTCTTTCAAATATGTGATCTTTCTTTTCAAAAAAAAGTTAAACAAAGCATATGTTGTTATTTTTGTTTTCAAAAATATAAAATAGTCTATAATATTCTTTTCATAAATGGTGCATTAATAAACATGGCATTGGTGTTGTTATTTTACTTTTTGTGATGTGTTGTTTCATTTATTGCATGGATCTCATATTTGTTGGTGAAATTCCATAGAAGTTACTCAAATGATTTTTTGTCTCAAATATTTCAAAACAAACTATAATTAAAATAAAATTATCACTCCAAAACTTAACAAGAGAAATTGAAATGGTAATCAAAAGAAGAGAGTTTTAGTGCATGTCATCCCACCTTATCGATCACTATTGATCGCTACATCTCTAGGGAAATTTCATTTAGTCTTATTTCTTCATTTTAAGTAGTCACTATATTGAAATACGATTTTCCTTGTTCTAATAGTCTATTATCGAATATTTAGGTTTGAATAACTAGATTAAATTGAATCATAATGTGTTAATGTTTGTACATTTTTTGTAACAGTTTGTGATAAACTTTGATTTAGTGTGAAATTTGATTCTATTTAAGGGTGTTAGATCAATGGAAAAGCACATGTCTTATAGGAAGGAGGTAGGTGGTTCTTCTTTTCATAAATGGTGCATTAATAAACATGGCCTTGGTGTTGTTATTTTACTTTTTGTGATGTGTTGTTTCATTTATTGCATGGATCTCATATTTGTTGGTGAAATTCCATAGAAATTACTTAAATGATTTTTTGTCTCAAATATTTCAAAACAAACCATAATTAAAATAAAACTATCACTCCAAAAATTAACAAGAGAAATTGAAAAGATAATCAAAAGAAGAGAGTTTTAGTGCATGTCATCCCACCTTATCGATCACTATTGATCGCTACATCTCTAGGGAAATTTCATTTAGTCTTATTTCTTCAATCTAAGTAGTCACTATATTGAAAGACAATTTTCCTTGTTCTAATAGTCTATTACCGAATATTTAGGTCTGAATAACTAGATTAAATTGAATCATAATGTGTTAATGTTTGTACATTTTTTGTAACAGTTTATGATATATTTTAAGTGTGAACTTTGATTTAGTGTGAAATTTGATTCTATTTAAGGGTGTTAGATTAATGGAAAAGCACATGTCTTATAGGAAGGAGGTTGGTGATTCTTCTTTTCATAAATGGTGCATTAATAAACATGGCATTCAATGTTGTTATTTTACTTTTTGTGATGTGTTATTTCATTTATTGCATGGATCTCATATTTGTGGGTGAAATTCCATAGAAATTACTTAAATGATTTATTAATCATAGTGAATGCATATCCATAGAACAATTAAGGAGAGTGGAACTAGATAGTTTAGTTTAACCGTTATGTACATTTGTTAATTGCATGTATAACTTAGTTGTTGAAGTTTGTAAAGTATCTCCAGTTGTTGTAATCTTGTTTCCCATGTTATAATACCTTGCATAGTTAGTTTCTGAAGTTGTTTGTAAAGCATTCTAATTCTTAAATTAAAAGTGGAATAGTTAAGTAATAAGTAGTTTACCTTATTAGAATAGTATTGTTTATATCTTTACTTTTCAGTATTTGTTTATGGAGTAGAGTAGTATAGGTTGATACTGCTCTAGTCTAATACTCTATTCCGATTTAATAACTTTAATAGTTGAATTCTTAGGAGTTTGACTCAGTTTTTCATTTTGAAAGATCTTTCGATATTTTGTTTGTTAAAATATTTCCACGACACCCTAGGAACCCCTCTACCTTCACATATACTTCGTGTCAACACTAAGTTTACCAACCTCGGCTGATAATTAAATATTAGGTGAATTAATCAAGACGATATAAAACCCAACAAATAGATCAACGGTTAAAATGAATATCCACATAAAATCTAAGGTCAAGAAGAGATTTGCAAGGAAAGTGGACAGGAGAATAGTTATGCAAGCATATCGATGGTTCAGAAAAGAAGTGCGAGTGCAGAACTACAGAAAGAGAAAAATCGAAGTCGTGGAAAAGTTGAGTTTTTGATTTCCTCATTTTGCATTATGGGAAAAGGTAGAAAGCGGGAAGGCCATTGTGAAACGGTTGGTGTGAAAATACAACTGTGGAAGGACTGTTGCGGAAGCGCAAAGTTGGAAAGGTAGAAGCTCGAAAAATTGGAAATATTATTTTTCGACTTCCATAATCCGCATGCGGAAAGGCAAGTTCAAAAAGTGGAAGGCGAAAAGGCCAGTGTAGGAAGTTGAGTTCCAGAACGATAAAATTTAGGGAATCTGATGACTGCGGAAGGAAGCTTCTGGGAACAAGAAATCATGAAATCCAGGTTGTGGAAGAAGTTTTTGAGAATTTTTTAAAGTTGATTAAAAGGATTTCTTTATGAATTGTCCATCTGGTCATGACTTCATCTGGTGTGCACACGTAGTGAAGATTTCTTGCAATCTTTAAATATGATTCCCACAAGTATGAAAAGAATGTACGCTATTGTTGGAAGAATATCAGATAGGTTTAATTTTGAAAAGAATTAAATGTTCAAAAATAGAATTAGGAAGGGCGTGGTTAACAGAGTTACGATGGTTATGACTAACAAAAGGCACATAAACAGAGTTAGAGTATTGTAAGGACGTGACTGTTTGAAAATGTATGTTGTTGTATTAATGTTTAAGAAGAATATACAAATAGAATCTTGAAGAGGAAGTGAAGTGTCTCTGTCACATCTCTGTCATCCAGATCTATGCAGCTGAAGCATAAGATAGAGACCAACGAAGAGTAACAAGAGACGGAGTTTTAAAAAAGATCTGAAAGTAATAAAAATACATTCAAGGGTGGAAGGGTGGTTCTAGGGAAGGCTACATGCATGCAAGGAGGTTTTAGCCTTGTTCCATTAGTGGCAGGAGAAACAGGGTATTGATGTATCCTTGTCTGTAGGTGCGGGGAGAAATTACGGTGTGGGTGCATCCTTCAGTAGTGGCTAGAAAACTTGGGGATCGTGGTATCCCGCAAGTGGGTGCTTGTAAATAACTATTGTATATTGTAAAAAAAAAGTTTTGTAGATAATAGAAACGTGTTGGTGGGTTACCTTATTCGGTTCCACGTTAAAACATTGTGTCCAAATTTGATTTTACACTTGCTAAAATAAAAGAAATTGTGTTTAAATTTTTGTCACTAATTCACCCCCCCACCTTAGTGACAAGAGTTGATCCATCAATTGGTATCAGAGCGGGATCCTTCACCATAGTTTAACCACTATAAGGAAGACCCTATTAAAATTGCTATGGATCAACATATGAAGATGTCAATAAGAGTCCCCATATTTGATGGTGAAGACTATGTTTTCTGGAAGATTAGAATGAAAAAATATTTGATGTCCATTGGAATGGAAGTTTGGGAATTAGTTGAAGAAGGATATGATGTTCCAAAAGGCACTCCCACAGAAGAAGAAGATAGGAAGAAATTTTGGGAACATGCAAAGGCCTTAAATACATTACAAGCTGAAATAAGTAAGAAGGTTCTTGCAAAAGTATTGACTTGTAAAAGTGAAAAAGAGCTCTGGAACAAATTAGAAACCATATATGTAGGAGATTCCAAAGTAAAGATGGAAAAACTTCAATCTCTCAAAGTCGAATATGAAAGTCTAAAAATGAAGGATGAAGAAAATATTTCAAAGTACTTCGAAATAATTGATAATCTTGTTAATACAATCAAAGGTTTGGGAATAGAATTATGAGATGATGAGTTAGTTGAAAAGGTAATAAGAACATTTCCTATGGTATAGAATCCCAAAGTATCCACTCTTGAATATCGAGAGAAGCTATAATATCTTACCATGGATGAATTGTATGGAATCCTCACAACCTGTGAATTAAGACTAGGTATTGATAATCTCCCAAAAGGAGAAGCAAATTTCAAGGTGATCAAGAAAACAAATTAGAAGAAAAAAACTCATACCAACCATAATGAAGAATCTGATGAAGAAGAAGCCAATTTTGTTAAAGAACTTCAGAAAAGATAAGGGAAGTACAAAGGCAAGCTGCCCTTCAAATGTTTTAATTGTGGCAGAATTGGGTACTTTCAAGCCAAGTGTCCTCATCCCAAGGAATACTCCAAAGATGAATATGACAAAAACAAAAAATACAAGAAAGAGGGAAAATTCCACTATAAGAAAAATTACAAAGGAAAAAAGAATTTCTACTCAAAACAAGAAGACAACAGTTCATCTGAGATTAGTGATGATGAAGTCCTTTTCTAGGTATTGAAGAGTCTAATGAGATAGAAGAAATTGAGCATAAGAGTCATAAGATGAAGTAGAGGTTAATATGGAAGAAGAACTACACAAGGCTTTGGATGGATTAAGAAGATACAAAAACAAATATAGACAGCTAAAAGGTTTTTTAGTTGAACAAGAGGAAGAGCATGGACAAAAAGAAAAAGAGATGGAGAAAATCATGAGCAATTTGAAACACCAACTTCAAGAGGCAAATAGGATAGAAGAAAGGATGGAGAAATATCTTAAAGAAAAACAACTAATCTGAGAAAGAATGGAGGCAAAATTAGTTCACTTAAGAAAAGAGCTTGATGCAAAGTTTATTCAAACTAGATATGAAAATAGTTCTAAAATTTTAGATGAGATTATAATCACACAAAGAGATCCAAATAACAAAAATGGAATAGGTTATTATCAAGAACAAAATCAAGTTAGTTCAAATCTTATGCAACTGCTCTTCTCAGTACATTCAAGAAGAAAGAGGAAGAAGAGACAAGGAATGCTCAGAACTCCAGAATATCATTTCCACCCATCAAGAAGGAATTCAAGACAACTCCAAAGAAGGTTTATCAAAACAAGTATCCTCACATTTTCCTTGGTTATTGTTTTGCATGCTCTAACTTTGGACACAAAGCTATGAATGGTAGAGCATGTGAAAGGAAACGTTTTAAAGTTAAAAACTATAACCTCAAGTACAATCAAACATTTGGTCAAGTTAAGAGAGGAAATTAAAACTCATTTGCACCTCTACAAGAAAGGAATTTAGAATGCTTCAATTGTCATAGATGTGGACATAAAGCAAGCAATTGCAGATTAATGGAAATATCAGAAATACCAAAGGACATTAGATAACATAATAAGTTGTGGAAAGAAGGAGCATTTAAAGAGGAATGTATGACTAACCTGAAAACAAAAGATAAAGAATATCTCTGATGTGTTGAAAGTGATCGTTCAAAATACATGACAGGAGATGATGACATTTTTTTGAATAACCAGAAGGAACCTCATGGAAAGAGTTGGATAAGAAAGGAAGACTCCAAAGATATAGAAGAAACCAAGTTTTTAAATATCAAAAAGGTTTCCCAAGATGATGAGGGTTTTAATAGTGTTGTAGATATGATTGGCATTCATTATGATGGAAATAAATATGATGAAGAAGGCATTAGTGATAGCAGTGGAACTGAAGATGTATGTTTTTTTCTAAAAAAATCCCACATAACCTAGAAGCAAACCCTGAAATAAAGCATTTGAGAGGGTCATGTACTTAGGGGGAGAATATTTGAAAAGTTTGTTGTCATGGATAACAATGTTAGTAATGATTAAATTGTCATCCTTGAAGTCATAAAGAAGAATGAAGATAAAAAACTATAGAGCATATTTGAAGAGCTTGTTGAAGCAGAGTTTTGGAAAACGATGAAGTTATGTTTGAATGCAGATTTGATATCATTACTTAATACAAATGCATAAAGAATGAAGAGAGATACCACAATTGGTTTTGATCTTAGTTTTTGAAAAAGGAATGTATTTGCAAAGAGAAGAAACATTGTGATATGGGGATTTCATGAACTCATCATCCAAGGTTCTTACTCAAAGAATCAGTACAAGAAGGATGTTAATAGAATGATCAACACCAAGTCCAAGTTAATTAGAGGAGGAGAAATAAAAGAAGAGGATAGAAAAATTAGTGAGGAGTGAAGAGTACAACTTCTGTGAGCAATTGTACTTCTGGTTGAATAGAATGAAGAGAGGAGTTTACTTTGCAAGTTATTGAGTGTTTATACCTTCGCTTCTACCAGAAGTTTGAATTTGAAATTCCTTGTGTGCATGTGTATGTTTTCACTCTGAACTCTAATATAAGTATAGGAGATTAAAATCGTCTGCGAACAGATTTGCATGAGGGAATTGATCCTCCTAGTGATCAATTCAACAAATATTACAGAACGTAAACAAATGTACATCTTCGATATATCTATGGTTGATATCGACAGATTTACGGTCTAAATCAGGTTTTGCAAAACAGAAAATTTGTTCGAGTTAAATCTAAACTAATCGCCCATACTCCTAAAATCATGTGGTTGGGATCTAAAGGGGTTCAAGATCAACGGTTAAGGAGGATTTCATTGATAAAAGAGTGAGGAAGATAAGAGAGCGGTCGAACTACGAAATTCAAAACTAATCACTGGAAATTGGACTTGCAATCAATGGTCAAGATCTATCTTCGAAATAGATCGATCACGTAGAGTGATTTCGCTGGGAGGAATTGCGTGGTTTAGAAAAATTCTGATGTGCGTGCAATTTTTATAAATTTCATCTCACCTTATTTGGAGTCCATCATCAATTTAGTGGGGACACTGATCAGACGGTCCACAAGCTATTTCACATATTTAACAAGTAAGCTTGTTAACTTTTTGGATGGCTGCGAAATTTCGGTCATGAAAATGAATTTACCATAAATTTGAAATCTGGTTGAAAACAGTGATGACAACTCAGCCACTGTGGGTTGCTGATTGGGTCGAGGATTTGCTGACTAGACCCGTATCTCTTACCCGACATCAAGTTTGGTACAGAGAACAATTGAAAATTCTATGTCAAGTTAGTTACAACAAAGGGCATAATATGTTATCCTTTGTCATTGTTGTCAAAGGGGGAGAAGGTTTAGGTGTTGCCATTAATGCCAAATGGGGAGATTATTGGAAATATGGATTATAGTTGTCATTGATGTCAAAGTAGTTCATGAATGAAAAATTATAAGCAAATGACATGATGGCAGAGTGAACTCATTGAAAGTTAAAAGAAAGACAAAGGTAGTGATGACATGGCATGAATGATGAAATGGCAGATATGATGACATAGAATAACATAATTGATGGAAAATTGGTAAGAGACATCATTTTGATGATAAAGTAGATGATGGGACATCATTATGGAGAAATATGGCAATTGGTGAAAATCAAGAAATTGACTAATAATGGATAAATAGTCAAAACCAGTCTAAGAGGGTCTAAGAGAATGACCGCCCTAAATCATGGATTAGAATAAATGCCCGTAGCACATAGGGGTCTTGTAGAATTGTGTTTTCTCTACCTGACCATATCTTCAAATTGTCTTGGAAGTAGCTCAGAAAGAAGTTATGGACCTGCCAAAACAATGTTTTAGGCAGATTGGATCAGACTAAGAAATTTGACTAAGTGTCATAACAAAAGGTTGGAAGACTATTTTCAAATGTCCTCTAGAAGAGATGTGTGTGTCTGTAAGATCTAAATATGACATGATTCTTCTCCATGGTGAACTGGATATCCAACCTTGAAGTTATATACTCATTTGGTTCTTACATGAGCAAAATATTAATTTTCCAAAACAAGAGAAAAATGTTAGTTTGCTTGTTGAGGGTAAAATTGGCTAAGTGTTAAAACAAATAAATAGTAAATGTAGATGAGTTCCACAAAGAATCATAGATCCGACAGCTAGAAATCATTCCGCAATAGATCAACGGTCAAAACGAAGATCCCCAGAAAACTAAGTTCAAGAAGATATTTGCAATGAAAGCGGACAGGAGAATAGTTTTGCAAGAAGATCCACGGTTCGGAAAAGAAGTGTGTGAGTGGAACCGCGGAAAGAAAAAATTCGAAGTCATGGAAAAGTTGAATTTTCGATTTCCACATTTCGCATTACAGAGAAGGCGAAAAGTAGGAAGGTCGTTTTTCAAACGGTTGGTGCGGAAAGACAACGACAAAAGGACCATTGCAGAAGCACAAAGGTGGAAAGGTAGAAGCTCGAAAAACTAAAAAGATTGTTTTCTGACTTTCACAATTCGCATGTGGAAATGTCAATGCAGAAAGGAGCTTGTGGAAAGGAAAGTCCAGAAAGTGAAAGGCAGACAGGTGATTGCAGGAAGTTGAGTTGCGGAATGATAAAATTGCCGGAATCTGACAACTGCGGAAGGAAGCTTGCAAAAACAAGAAAATTGTAAAATCTAGGTTGCGGAAGAAGGTTCTAAGAACGTTTTAAAACCGATTAAAAGGATTTCTTGATGAATTGTCCATTTGGTCATGATCTCATTTGGTGTGTACATGTAGTGAAAATTGCCTACAACCTTTAAAGATGATGCCTGCAAGTATGAAGAGAATGTACGCCATTGTTGGAAGAATAACAAATAGTTTTAATTTTGAAAGGAATTAAATGTTCTTAAAAAGAATTATCAACGACATGGTTAACAAAGTTACGACGGTTATGACTAACAAAAGGCACATAAACAGAGTTAGAGTATTGTAAGGACGTGACTGTTTTGAAATGTATGTTGTTGTATTAATGTTTAAGAAGAATATATAAACAAAATATTGAAGAGGAAGTGAAGTGTCTCTGTCATCCAGATCTATGCAGCCGAAGCATAAGACAGAGACAAAAGACTAGTAACAAGAGACGGAGTTTTAAAGAAGATATGGAAGTATGATAAAAATACATGCAAGGGTGGAAGGGTGGTGCTAGGGAAGGCTACATGCCTACAAGGAGGTCTTAGCCTCCTTCCAGTAGTGGCTGGAGAAACAAGGTATTGATGTATCCTTGTCTGTAGGTGCAAGCATAAATTAGGGTGTGTGTGCATCCTTCAGTGGTGGTTGAAAAACTTGGGGATTGTGGTCTCCAGCAAGTGGGTTCTTGCAAATAACTATTGTATATTGTAAAAACAGGGTTTTGCAGACAATAGAAATGTATTGGTGGTATACCTTATTGGGTTCCACATTAAAACATTGTGTCCAAATTTGGTTTTACATTTTCTAAAATAAAAGAATTTGTGTTTAGATTTATGTCACTGATTCACCCACCTCCCCTCCCCCTTCTCAGTGACAAGACTTGATGCATCACTTGCTTAGTTTGATTTGCATCTTTGCCACATTTAGCTCATACCTCCATACTTTCGCCACCAGCTATGACACCCATTGCCATCATCATTTCCACTCAATTCAACATTGTGAAGAGGTGGTATGCAATGCTTCCTCTAGTGATTTTTTACTCACCAATTTCAATTGAGATCAAGTGTCTTTTGAGTGAGCCTTGTACACAACACTGATTCCTTTGGCGGTTGCAACAGATAGTGACCCATACAGTCTAGTGAGAGGGATTGGTGTCTATAGGGACACTCCATATATGATGTTTTCTTGATTGTAAATGAGTACCTAACTAAGCCTTTTGTGTGGGTACTCAATTTTAGGGGACTAATTTATTTTGGGGGTGTGGATTCAACTTTCATTGCTTCAAATCTTTGGAACTTTCATTTTTAAACATTAGGTATTAACTCTATTTTGGAGAGGATTTTATACCCTACATGTTTTTCTCATTTTTTGTTCTTATGAGAGCTAGATGACAAGCCACATCTTAGTTTTTTTGTTATTTTAATTTTTTTATTATATCAATTTAAAATAAAATAATTAAGTCAACAGTAGTTTAGATTTTATTTAAGATAATTTTTTTGTAAACTTTTATATTAATTAATTTAATGTTTATGTTATAGTATAAATGGATAACTACAAAGATTTGCTGATTAGTTTAATAATTATATAGTTATAGTTTAATTAATAGATTTGAGAAATCACATAAAGTGTTAAGTGAACTATTCAAAACCATAATCTTAAATATAATATATCATATAATATATCATATAATATGATGAAATGCAAAAATACAAAAACCCCTGTGTTTAAATTAGTTAAATGTTTAGTGAATCAGCTATCTAACTGGCTGGATGTTGCTCTATCAATGTCATGTTGTAGATTCAGAGCCGTGGAGTGATTTTCTCCCAATTTCCCTGCCTTCAAAGACATTTATCCAACACACAACAGACAGAAGAAGAGGAGAAAAACCTTGTCCAGAAAGCCAAGGCATATTATATTAATTCTTATTAAGGGAATTGTTGTTGTAGAATTTGAAGTTCGATTACTTAATTGAGCGTGGTGTTTAGTGAACTATTCAAAACCATAATCTTAAATCTTAAATATAATATATCATATAATATGATGAAATGCAAAAATACAAAAACCCGTGTGTTTAAATTACTTAAATGTTTAGTGAATCAGCTATGGCTGGAGGCTGGATGTTGCTTGTAATGTTGTAGATTCAGAGCCGTGGAGTGATTTTCTCCCAATTTTCCTGCCTTCAAAGACATTTATCCAACACACAACAGACAGAAGAAGAGGAGAAAAACCTTGTCCAGAAAGCCAAGGCATATTATATTAATGCTTATTAAGGGAATTGTTGTTGTAGAATTTGAAGTTCGATTACTTAGTTGAGACAGGTGTTTACAGTTAGAGGGGGAGCTGTGAATGTCCCGTCCAGAAACAATTTGGCAACCTTTCCATAAGCGGCGTCAGTCAAATGAATACCATCCCAATTGAAATACTGTTGAGGATTTAAGCACGAAACTGCTCCTCCTACGCCGCACCACATACGCGGATTGAAATTATAAGGACCGCCCAATCCACAACATGTCTGTAGAACATTTTTCTGCAGCCCTGCAACATGTTCCGTTCCATTCCATTCAAGAAAAAGAATGGAAATAGAAGGAAAAAGAAATGAGATACCGAGTTTTGATCAAAGTTGAAAACCAGTAATATCAAGATTCACTACAAAAAAGAATCCTGCAATTTAATTTTCCTCCTCTGCTTTGCTTTAATTTCATGCTTACCGAAGAACCGTGGAGACTTCAAAACTTTGAGGGCCGCTCCGTGAAAGTCTGCAAACACAAATTTAACTTCTGGATGTTCTGCTTGCAATTGTGCCACTCGCGCTCTGAGAAGACGATTGCTTTTCTTGCTAAAAGCGTTAAACCTCCGAAGACACCCCCATTGATCCAGTGCTTCTCCATGTCCAGATGAATTTGAAGTGTATAGTGTTAAATATGCCGGCGAACAGCCAATGGGCAAGTTGTTCTGCACTAAAATAACCCTTGCGCCGCCCACCGTAATCAGTGTCTGCAACAAACTCTCAAAACAGTAAGCGACTGATATACATAGAACCGAACCTTGAATTTAACAAAACAAATTAAATATATTGAGACTCAAACTGACCTTGAGTGCTTTTGAGATCTTTCTAACTACTAAAGGGACAAAGGTATACACTTCTTTCATGGGACGATACTGAAAGAATGGATAGTTGTAGTCGTTTCCGCCGATCTCCCCCATCAGAAACAATGCCTTTGCAAAATGCTTCTTACAGTCTACACAATTCATTCATTTTTTAAGCGCAAAGCAAATAAACTGCAACTAGTTTCCAGTCACAAGTTGAGTTAAGTTAATTCATAAAACAAAACAGCAAAGCAAATAAAATTTAATTACTTTGCTAAAAGAAATCTAAATAACAGAGAAAAAGCGGCACCTTCTCGGTAGTTTTTACAGAACTTTTGTCTTTGCATCAGAAACCACTGAATCTGAGTGTCCAGTGAAAATGGAGTCAAAAGCGGCCCTATATTCCTCGCTTTGAAGAAATCAGGGTTCAAGGCTGTGGCTCCAGCCACTGCGAAGTTAACACCGCCAGTGAATTTTGAGTTCTTTTTTATATTCAAATACGGATCCAAGAACGGCATACCGGAAGCTTGTGCTGCCAAACCAAATATTACCAAATGAAAATGAAATTGCACAGTCTTGAATATATATAACCAGAGAAATTAATATGTTCTGATTTTCAAAGATCAGTATAATGGATATCGAAAATAATACAATATTAGTAAGCCTTTTCTATTTTCGGAAGGTTTGAAGTACAGACCGATATAATCCACGATCAAGCGTCCGTCCGAGAACCGCCCTGTTGCTTTGCGAAAATATGTTTTGCCGTAAGGCAGATTAGCAAAATTTAGTTGGCTCAGATTACGGTCCGCTGCAGCTGCTGCCGCTAATAAATTCCCTGTATCAGCGAGAGAATCTCCAAAACTGTAAATGGCACTGTAACAGGAACTACCTTTTCGGCTAGCAGCAGCATAACTACTACATGAATGCAGTAGAAACAATGTTATCACTGGAAATAATAAAATTTTAAGATTTAGAAAGCTCATTCTGAACTTCATTCTCGCATATTCCTCTCAATCTCTTCTGTTGTAATTTAAATAAAGGAAATGAAAAACACGGCTGTGTCAATAATCTTCAAACAAACAATCCTATTCTTAAAGGTTGAAGAATGAGAATCCAAAGCAATTGAAAAATACACGGCTGTACAAATAATCTTCTTCAAACAATTTTTTTCTTAAAGAAAGAATAATGACAGATCAAAGCTAATGAAAATATCTGACTGTCGTAATGATATTTTTTTAAAGATCTTTTTCTTGAAGATTAAAGAATGAGAATCAAAGCAATTGAAATGAACATCGCAATTGCTTTCCTCCCTCGCTAATAATAACAACGCGTATGTTGCATTTTAGTATGACAGGAGTGAGCGTAACAATTAACAATATTTGCTTGCTTTTTAGATTCGAATTGAGAAGATAGAGTATACGCGTCTCCGTTATAGATTCGAACTAAGAACATATAGCATACAGTACATCATATATTAAATAGTTAAATGAGTAAGCAAAAGAACATACAGTTAGCTAAATTCATTTCTTTAATTCTGGCTACTTGCGAACCTTACTTCTTGATTCCTAAGAAAGACCTCCTTTGGTTGAACTCATTTTCAAAGTACAGATCTCGGTTAACTGGTCATCAAACTTACACCTAAAACAGGATGGTAACTATAAAACGGTAATGTAACAGTTAAATTTGACTGGCCAACTAATTTACTAAGTGGAGGGACATTAATGAGAACAAATGATGTCTCTTTTTGATGGTTTCTCTGGTTTTTGAAAATTTGTAGTCCCACTTTAGTTTCTTGAATAGATCTGAAGATAAGTATATCTAGCCACAGTAAGATGGTGTAAGATTACTCTTGAAGATGGTCATCTCTAGCCAAAGTAAGATGGTATATTGAAGATATGTATTAATATTGAAAAGATAAATTATTATTAGATGTAGTATTAGTATGTGCACGAGGAGTGTATTCTTAGATCTCGTATTTGAAGAAACAAAAAAAAATCAGTGTTAAATGCATCCATGTAAGCAATTAAAAAGGGACAACCCCATAGTAAAGCACCACCTCCCTAGAACCCCCTTTAGACTATGGCTAGTTTAGAGTCAATGAACCTAGAGCAAAATCATTATTCCTATTTGTGGTGACAATTCCTCTCTCAACCCAACCTACGTTACCAGCACCCAACCTATGTTACCTGTTTACACCGACCCGGAAGCTCTTCTGCCTGAATTTTTTCCCTTACGTTACCTGTTTACACCCCGCTCTTCATGTTTTCCCTTCAAGTCATGACCTACCTTACTTGTTTACACTGACCCGCTCTTCATGTCTTCCCTTCAAGTCATGAGGTTGAGCGAAGTGAACTTATTAACACTGACCCGCACCTCTTCTCATGCCTCTCAGAACCTCTTGCTGCCAGAGGGAATGGCAATGCTATACGCAAAAAGGAAGAGACCCATAGAATGGCAGAGGCTCATCTATTAGTATGTGCACGAGGAGTGTATTCTTAGATCTCGTATTTGAAGAAAACAAAAAAAAATTCATAGTGCAAAGTTAAATGCATCCATGTAAGCAATTAAAAAGGGACAACCCCATAGTAGGAATCTCACCCTATCTTGAAAGCCTAAATAATGGTGTGTGACAATGATTATCAACATGCACGATAATGGGAAGGATTGATGGTCAATGTAGATAAAAGTGCTATGAAAGCACCCTTACACCAAATTATTTTTTATTGAGACTGCATTGAACCTTTATTGAGACTACATTGACCTATTGTTGGTGTTGTTGGTGTTGGAGTGAATAGAGTGAATAGCACTAATGAAGAGAATTGTCTCATAAGGTGAGCTGAATGCATGTCACACAAGACAAATATGCATCTTGCAAAATGACTAGACTGTATTGTATCATATGTGAGGAAAACCAATGCATGCAACAAAGCAAATTTTCTCATAAACAACTATCTATTTTTCATGAAATTAAGAAATCAAGAGTCCAAAGATAGAGTCAACTATAAGTCAATGTGTTGTATGAAAAATTTGATGGGTGATTTATCCATCATTACTAATATCAACAGCATTTGGATGCAAGAGATAAATATTGAATGGAACTAAGGAGAGAAATATTGAATGGAAGTCAAGATAAATATTGAATGGAAGTATAGAATCTAAATATGGTTTATATGTTTTGTTCAAATGTAACTTAGAGTTGATGTGTGAGGAGATTGATAATCCTATTATGGTCAGATATCAGTGTGAAATCACGGGGTCTTCACTTAGTGAAACCATGTCATAGTGCCTTCGTTCGTGGGATATTAAAGAATACCCCAAATTTCACTAGATATTGATAATTACCTACAAAAGTCCTTTTGTTGACCCCACTCCCAATATATATTTCCAATTTAAAAACCCACATTTTTACAATATATTCCTTATTTTTACTAGAAACCCCTTTTTATATCCCCCAATACCTATAAACCCTCCATACCTATTCCCTGCCCCTCAATACCTACAATATATTGACATTATTTTTCACAATTAAAAACCCCTTTATGAATGAATGTGATAAGATATTGCTCAACAAGGTGAATCCCCCGTGCCTAAAATTTGGTAGTCCCAATCAATAATAAAGTAGAGGGTGTCAATAGAGTACATAGTTATGTAACGATGCCATGGTTGGTCGATTCATTAATCACACATGAATTCATTGTGATTAATGGAGGTATTATTGTCGTCAAGTAACTGGAAATTAGACCAAGAAAGGAATTGATTTCCTAACTCTTGTTCATATTCATAATGAGGAGAGGACATAGAGGTAGATTACCATACAAAATATGTGACATGGGAATATGAGGGAGTTTCCTCATTGACATAGAGCTCATAACCATAGATTGAATAACGAATATTGGTCAAGTAGGGGAGAAATGCAATCCATAAAGATCTTATGGTTTCAATGGTCTCTACCATAAATAGCTCTAAGTGGACTTGTATTCATCTAAAAATGCATGAGAGGGGTGATATTAGCAGCTTTGTGGTGTTGAAATTTATCCATGTAATGCCAAGGAGATGAGGTTTTAAATAGGTTAAATTGTTGAGGTAGGTGGTGGACTAGGTTTTGCAATGGGTGTGCACTAAGATAGTTATGGTTGTGGGGTAGGATGTCCATGGGCATAGAGAAACTGATAACAAACTACATACTAATACGTACAAATAAATGTAAATGGGATTTGACATGGAGAGTGAAGAATTCGATGCATTAAGACTGGCCTTAGATGCTAAAGGTTTTAGAGTGGGTAAAATAATATTTTCACTTATAGTGGAAAGAGGAGGATGAGTTTAATGCCAAGAAGAGCTTTATTCTCACAAAAGGGGAAACTAATGTTATGGAAGGTGCGTTTTAGGTATTTATGAAGGATGCAAATAGTACATTTGAATAAGGAATGTGGCGTAACAAAGTTCTAGTCAAAATGGGGATTCTTGATTATGGTACAAAGGTTATCTTGTAGTATGAATTGAGTGGTCTTAGATGATGGGATGTTAATTGAGCCTAATGAAGAAGAGAGTGCATCCCTTTATGTTGTTGAGGATGTTCTTTGTGATAGGAAATTGATATGTAAAAATGAGATTAAAGAAATAGTTATTCTATTATATTAAAAAGAGTTTAAGTTCTACATAGCAAGAGCCATTTTCTAATAGGAAAATATGAAATTGGAATAGTAAATTTTGACCTAACTCATTTCTTTAATATCAAAGTTAATTAATTATTAAATATTAAAAAGTCCCAGTAATCATTGTTTCTCTTCCAACTTACATCCTTGGATTTTTGAAACTCATTTGAAGACTAATGAAGACTATCTAAATTGTAGGATTTCTAAATATCGTATGGAAATGATAGAACTTTATCAATAAGGGTTTTCATCAATTTTAAGAGGACTTAGATTATTAAATTTCAAGAAAAATATATAAAAAAGATGAAACTTTACCTCACATAAAAATTCATCCTCACTTGAAAATTATGCAATTTGAGTGCCCATATCAAACATGATTACTAAACACACTTAAAAAGTGACTTCCACATGAACATTCAACAAACCACACAAATCCAAAAGACTTAATAACTTTGCAATGTAAAGGTTATTATTTAATATTATGAATTATTAATTTCGTACTTAAAAAAAATGATAAGACAATTTTTCTTAATGTTTTTAGTACTAATAGATAGAAATTACACTTACACCACTTTCTTAAAAAAAATTAAACATCCTTATTTAAATTTAGAAAATTGATGTTAATGCTTTAGTAAATTGAAATCTTAGTCAAAACAATTTGTACACCACTTTAAAAAAAAAAAATTAAACATCCTTAATTAAATTTAGGAAATTAATGTTAATACTTTAGTAAATTGAAATCTTGGTCACAACAATTTGTGCTAGTGGCCTCTCATATCTTTCACCATCATAACTTGAATGTGTAAACTTCAAAATCCACGCTTGCGATCCCCGTAGTGTGCATTCAGAGTAAACACATTTTACGTAAAATACTAATGGTACATTTGAAATGCTTAGTTTATGTATGTACGCAACATGTTTGTACTCCACGTTAGTCGTATCACTCTTCCCCAAGAAGTGGATGCCTTATGAACCAATGCATGAGGCACTTTAAAAGGATTTTTTTAGGACGTATATTTATTTTTGTTTGTATATATATAAATAAAGCATGATATATTTTATTAATAAAGAAATTACTTTACCATGAGGTGAAATATATTTTTATTAAATATTATTTTAATAGTATCTTTATATTTGAATATAGTGGAAATAAAAATAAAGCTTGATAATTGTTTTGGGTTGATATTTTTTTTGTTTTATGTAAGTTTGTTTTTTTTTTCAATTTTGTTTTTTAATTGTTTATATTTTTAAATGATGTTTAATGTTTTTTAATTTTAAAATTTGAATTTTTTAGGTTATTACTTTTGTTTTCAATAGCAAGAAATTACAAATTATTTTAAAATTATTTTAATATACTATTATTTTGATGATTAAAATTGAAAGAAAAAAAAAACTTCAATTACATTTTTTACATGTTTTTGTAAATTTCATGTATAAAAATACCAATACCCAATTTTTAATTTCATTCTCATAAAGTACCTTTTGTATAACATAAGTGGTTCTAACTATTAAGAACACGTGTTTCCCTTCAGGTGGTCACAAGTTCAAATTCGAAGTGGGTATGTATACATCTATAGACTTTAGTAGTCAAATTATTATGTGAAGGGGATCCTTACAGTGCTCTTAAATTAAGTCTTATGTGTCCTCAAGTTGTCCAAAGCAATCATTTCCAAACAACTCTTCAACTCTTTTAATGGTGGTTGAGGATCCTTTAACTTTTAGAAACATGTGATCCGCTAAAGTCTTCTTTCCTTGAATAATATTCTTACTTTTTAATAAAAATACATTAAGAAATGTTGGCAAGTCATTAATTATGTGATAGATGGATATTTACTACACCCATAGTAATTCTATAAGGACTGAGTGGATGAACAATAATTCTATAAGGACTTAGTGGTTTCACAATAAATATGGTTAGATTGATGGGTAAGCCTATAAAACACATGATCATATAAGATTGTAGAAGCATCTAGATTTATTAATCTAAATTATTAAGATGAGAACATGCAAAGTGTCATTTTAGTAGGGTGAGTTAATACAAAATTGTTTTAGTGTTGAGTTGTAGCTTAATGCATCTCTATGAATATATGTTTGTCTTGTTGGTTTTCTCCCCATAAACCAACGAATTGATTGCACCAAAGAGGTGCATTCTACAGCCTAGTATGGGAGGGATGTGTAACTCCTTCTGTGTTCATCCTAGAGAGAGTTGACACATCCTTTATAAAAAATAATTAAATATTATTAAAAATAACATGTCGAATTAAATCCCCGGATGTGGGTGTGAGTCAGACCAACGTGGCCCCTCCAGCCAGTGCTCAACCCACTGCCATTAATGGCCTTTAAGACTCGGACAGACATGGCCACTCCACAGCTCGATGAAAGGATGAAGATGTCTCATCGAAGCTTGGATGCCATAAATCCTCTGCTTGCCTGTTGCGCTTCGCATAAGCGCCAGTGAATTGGGATGATGGCCCTCTGTCTTTACCCCACCGTTATGCTCCTATGGTTCATTATTTCTCTCTCAGTTCCTCAAGCTCTCCGTGATCGCTCAGTGCAACAGGGTCAACACCCTCTGCTTCAAGCCACCCTCACCTGTCTCTCTGCTGCTCTGCGCCCTTGCACCGCTCTCCATTATCTTAGCTCGCCCACATAGAGCCTTACTCAAGCCAGTCATCTCATCCCTCCACCATGCCTAGAAGACATAGAGGCACTTCACACAGGGGACGAGGACGCCATGCACAGTCAGAAGGCCATATTCCCCTCTTTTCTCAAGCTAGCAACAATGGCTTCGACCTGGAAATTTCGGAGGAGGTGCAAGAATTGTCTCAGACTGGGAGGATGAATTGTCTAGAGCGCTTGGTGCAGCATAATGCATGGTGGAGCGATGATAGAACTACCAGGTCTTCAAAAACTTGCTCACAAACCTGGTCCTCAGATTCAATCCTCTGGTTCCGCCATGCCTTTCCCCTCCTATTCAACCACTCCCGCCACCCCAAGATACTACACCACCTGATCCCCAATTGGTCTTATCTCAAGCCTCTCCATGTTTTCCTGATACCTCGGCTCCAAGACAGAGTTCCATTCCCACTCTGCACCTCAGACCCTCCTCCACCTCTGCGTGCAAGTTCTTGTCCAACCTAATTTTCTTGAAGAAGACCTCTCCATTACCCACCAAAAATACACCTGCAGGCCCAGGGAAGGAAGCCTCCAACTCCAGTGACGAGGAAATGGTGACATCTGATGACAGTTCGGTGACATTTTTAGGCGAGCCTGCACACCCAATGTCTCCAGGTTACACATGTCCAATCATAGAAGAACCATGGCCTGGGTAGAAACCATGATCCATGGTCTTCATGACCATGTGTCCTTATGTCTGTTGCATGCGCCATGTTCAGGTTCTTTCCAGCCATGTGCCGCTTAGTTTTGTTTATGTTTGGCTTCCTCTGTTTATGTGTTGTCCACGTGTTGGCTCTTACTACACCATCTTTGAACTGTGAACATTTTTGTCTATGTTCATTTGGCAGGCATGTTTTCCTTCTGGGAGGGAGGGTCATTTTGGATCTGTTTTCCCTCCCGGAGGGAGGGCCTAACTATACTTTGATACTCCACACCTACTCCACCTGAGCAGGCTGGACTGTATTTTTTCCTGTACTATTATTTTCTCTCTTTTTTATTAGATTAGATCTCAACTTACAAAAAAACATGTCGACTTAAATTAAATTAAAATTATTTAGAATTGCACACACACACACACACACACACACACATATTAGATAAACTAAAACCATAAGCATTGGATTACACATTTCTTCAACACTTCCACTCTAAAAAATGTTTACACCTTGAGATATTTGATCCCTCTTGGTGCTTGGTAGATCCCATTTTAGATAGATCTATGCTAGTATCATAGCAAGTAAATGAGAAGGCATGTTTCGAGACTTGAATCCTTGTGTGTGCAATGCACATGAATGTAGAGGTGTGAGAGTTGTTAGATAAATATCATGATGATCATAAACCATAAGAATCGCATGAGAGTAGATGGAATTTAAATATTTTAATATCTGTTTAGTTGAAACTCAAGGCCTTGAAGTTATGATGAATGTGTGCACGTAGAGGAGAAGAACATATGCATGTAATCGCATGAGTGTCGTAAGGGTGGAAGTAGGTGCAAACAAAGAAGAAGAATGTTGTGAATGAAGATAAATGAGAAAAGGAAGAATGGAGAAGGAACTCGGAGAAGAGAGAGGGTGTGTAGCATCATGGTGAAGGAGTTAAGGAGTGGAGAAGGTCTATGAAAATGAAGAAGAGGGGAGTTAGAGGAGATAAGGCCCTTAATTTGACGTTTGATATCTAGAAGGAGATATCAATGGTTTTGTTGATAATGAGGATGGATGCCTCAAAATTAGCAATTTAAACTTTATGATTGGATAAATAAAAAATAATGGAAATAAAATCCAACTTTAACGCCTAACAATTAATTCTTTTATGTAGTTTCATCAATGATACGTACGCTTTTTATAAAAAGGTAAAACAAAATAACTCTAATTCGAACTTTAAACAACATATTTAACTAGCAACAACCATATTAATAAGACTAATATGTTAGGAATACGTCGAGAAATATATATTTGACAAATTGATGATATATTTTTTTTTGTAAAAAATGTGTCAAATATACACCCGTCGATGTATTATTAACATATTAATCTTATTAATATAGTTGTTGCTAGTTTATAAAGCCTAAAATTACATGGAAAATCCATCCAAAATGACCGTGGACTCATTGTATACCAAATAAAATATTTAATTACATAACCGTGTCGAATATCAAAAGGATTCTTATTAAAAATAATAAACACGCATTGTACAATTTATCTAAGATCAATCATTTACAAATTCCAAAATAAACAAACCAGACTATACATTTCGTGAATGTTTGATTGCGATCCCTATTGCATTGGATTATTTCACAATTTGGAAGGATGGTAATATCTTTCGGAATCAACCTTAGGTTATCACACTCGCTAAAATCAAAATACCTCAGATCTCACTAAAATAAAAATACCTCATTATTTTAAGCTTTACTATTTGAGAGGGCAACGATTTGAACTTCATACAATGAATCAGATTTAAAAGATGAAGGGAAGAGAGATTACCTATGCGCTCATCAAAATTTTCAATTTCAGTCCAACTCAAATTTAGAAATTTGGATTGTCTCGATTCCCATAATAATAATGTCAATGACTTCATTTGTGTATTGCCTAGATCCAACACCCACAGAGAAGTGAGGTCACGTAGAAATGCTTTTGGAATTTCTTTCAGTTCCAGTTTTCGGAGGAATAGAGTCACCAGTTTTGACATCTCAATTCCATTGCGGGGAGAAACCTAATATTACTACCCAGAATTGATAATCTCTTGCAGTCATGAATCCCTGTGTTAGGAATTTGTTGAAGCATTTGTNTGACATCTCAATTCCATTGCGGGGAGAAACCTAATATTACTACCCAGAATTGATAATCTCTTGCAGTCATGAATCCCTGTGTTAGGAATTTGTTGAAGCATTTGGCCTGGCCTAAACACGCGTTTCTCCACTGAAGTTTCTCCAATGTATATTTCCATGTCGCGCACAACATCGTGAACTACAATCACATTTTCTGTAGGTTGCACTTGGAATAGGTAACTATTTTCAAGAAATTGAACAAAACTGTGCCCGACATCTTTGGTCTTCATGAGGCCTTCTTCCATCCACATTTGCACAAGTGGCTTTATCGAAAATGTAGTAGCTTGAGGGAAAATGGCACAATACAGAAAACAGTTTTTGAAATTAGAATCGGGAAAAGAATCGTAGCTCCATCTCAATCACTGAAACAAATCTCGATCGATGCGAGGATCATCAATAATTGGGTCAGTGAAATTCAGACTCTTCTGCATTTTCCTTAGAGCAATATTCCACTCATCTTCATCGCTATTTCCAATCATGGATGAGGCTTGTTGGGTCACGGATTTGTCCCTATTTTCATCACTTATCGACATCTATTTCATCCATCTTCTTCCTATTATTATCCATTTATCACTCCATTTTCCATCCATTTGTTGTAACTACCCGTAAAATACCATATTACTCACATTGATGCTTTAGTGGTTAATAATGATTATTTTCATTTATATTTGATGAATTGAAGACTATTATGCATAATTTTACTGATTATGGTTTGTGGAGTGATTTTTCATATTAACAGCAGAAACACTCATGGTTCAAGCCTCCAAAGTTGGCATGTTAGCACACGTCCACATGGATATTCACAACATGGATTCATTCCTATGATTGATCATGTGGATTTGTGATTTCAATGCATTCCCAAGTCCAACATAGCAGCCTCCAGCTCATGATCAAACAGCCTTAACAAAAAACACATCCTAGATAAGAAAACCTTGATTCACGTCTCAATTTTCAGGCAGATGGAAATGGATATAAAAAATCCAGGACATGGGTTTTGTGTGTAATGTCCTCAATTACCTGAATCATGAGGAAATTGTCAAATAAATCTATAGTTTGAGAGATATGGGTGTTTCTTCGATAGGGTATTTTCTAGATTTACAGTTATGGTCGGTTTTTAAATTAGCAAATTTGTTAAAATAGATTCCATGCTGGGAATTTGGTTCCTCATCCCCATGAATTATTTTTATGTATAAATATGTAATCAATCTCATGGAGGGGGGGAGATATAGGAGATAAAACAATTTTATGCTGTAGAATTTGATCCAAACTTCGTTGTAATAATTTCATTCTGATAATACATGTTGGTAGTTTCTTAATTCTGAAGTTCTAGACCTTCATTGTTGAGATCCATATCTTCTCGGTGGAGGAAGGGCCCTCTTCCCTGAGCAGATGCTGGTAGTTTTTATTGTAAGTGTGTTATTGTTTAGATTTTTTTTTATTTAGTTCATGCTTTCATTCATTATATTTATCATAGTTGTTTTCCTGTTAATTTGTTTTGATATATCGTTGGCCAACATAGAATTTCTTTCATATTTATGTAGTTAGATCTTGCTTCGTTGGAGTTGATTTTTTTTTTAGATTTACAGTGTGATTTTATGAATATGTTTGAGGTTTGATTTAGTTTCAAGAAGGTGTGTTCTAGTTTGCAAAGTGTTTCGATTTCGTACCAATAGATCAACAATGTCAGATAGAAATTGTTCTTGCATAGATCACCATAGATATTGCATCATAGCTTTGGAATAAAAGACTTCCTCAATTTGACAATTTATGTTTTTGTAATTTCATCTATTTATTTCATTAGATAATTAATTTTCCCAACAAGTCTATTACATTTATGGAGAGCAGAAAACCTTTACACTCAATGGAGTCTTGTTTGGAAATAGGCTCTATATGCTCAAGAACATGACCCCCTTCAACCTCTTTGAAAGCCACTTTGGAAAACAAATCCCATCGTTCATCTATGGAAAAGGGTTATATTTTCATGGACTCTCCCGAATTCATTTCTTCAATCAGATCTTTATTGTGAGTAGAGAATATGACTTTGCTTGCTCGATCATGGTTAATCCATCGCCTAATTTTTCTAGATCGAATGTTTTCCACATGTCGTCTAAAACTAAGAAAATATTCTTGGCTCTCAGATATGTCGACAATTTCATCATCATATTGTCAACATCTTTTTCAGCCAGCTCTAAATTGATTTCAGATGCAAGGGCACTCTGCAACTTCAATATTGGAAATCAAGCAATGGTAACCCAAATGACAACATCAAAAACGTCACTAACCTCTTTGTGGTTATTGTAGATTTTCCTGAGCAACATTTTTTTTCCAATTCCATCTATGCCATATACACCGATTGTTCGAACTCAGGAAGATTCTATGAGAAACTTTCAATTTGTATCTCTTCCCGTCGTGTTGTGAAGAAGGAAATCAATTGATCATTGCAAAACGTTGAAAAATCATTGTGTAGTTCATCAAAGAGTCCATTGAAAGTTGTCGTCCCCTTTCTAATTTGTCTTGAGAGAGTGAGCTCAGAAAGGTTAGGTTCCTAACGTGTTCTAGGTAATCAGGGTTTGGGTTATCTTTTATGACCTTTGTGTGGGAGAGAGAGGATTCCAATTCCAAAATTGAGATGACAATACCAAGAAACTATTGAGGAAAAAATGTATATTAGTTAGATGCCCCACTACAAGATGCAAGCATTTATTAGGAGTTTGGAGGAGTTTATTAGGAGTTTGAACAATTTAATTAGGAGTTCAGCTCTTACATGACTGCACATTAGCTAGACTCCTATATTCCAAATGCAGTTAGACTAAGCATTAAATGATTATAATTGAAGTTAAGCTAATATTTGTAGAATCATTGGAGTTAAGCTAATAGTTGTATCTAATAGTTATCTAATATATTTGTGATTAGAGTTGAAGTTAAGCTAATAGTTCTAGAATCATTGGAGTTAAGCCAATAGTTGTATCTAATAATCGATGGAGTTAAGCTGGTAGTTGTATCTAATAATCAAATAGTTAGAGATTAATTTTAATCTTTACAATTATCACTAACTATACTTATCACATGTTAATTAAGCAATTTTTTTATATTTTGGAAATTATTAATTATTAATTTTTGAATCAATCTCGATAGTACACTTGTCTCATTCTCATTTAATCTTGGACGACACCGATATAATCAATATGGACATTACACTTGTCTCATTCTCGTCCGTATATGAAAAAGCATAGATGGTAGTCCACACCAAAATTCTAAGATATCTATGCCTATTGGTGTAAATATACAGAATGCAAACTATGTATTTTTTTTTCAATTTTTAAAAGAACATGAAATTAGAAAATAAAAAGATAATACTTAATCAAATATAATATGAAAAAAGAACTAATACATTTAAATACATAATTTTAAATAAAGTAAACAAGAATATAACATGTTCTAAATTATATATATATATATATATAGATAGATTACCACGTTGAATAAAATAACATAAAAATAATATGAATTAAAGATCATTTCAGTATTCTTATAACCGATAAAAGAGGTAACATAGTTTGAAGAAGAATGATTTTATTAACTCTCTTCTTTCATTTACATAGTTACAACTCCCAAGAGCCTCTTACAAACTTATGTGAAAGTTCATACCGCGAATGTCACTCATGAAGAAATGAAAATTCCAACAATGATCATTGGGATTTAGGGATCTGCAATAAGAGTTCATGCTACAATTAGGGATTAATTTTGTTTGTGCAAGTAGACTCCATGGATCCAAGAAGGGATTTGTACCCTCCCCTAGAGGTGGAATAATTTCACAATTTAATCGCTTCGCAAGGGAAGAAGCGCCTAGGAGCGCATTAGTTTAAGTTTGTCAAATTGATAAAGGAGATTCCAAGAGTGACCTTACCCCATGCAGGACTAAGAAGGGTTTTCTTTTAGGAGACAAATAATCCTAACCAAATCTAGGGAACTACTAAGTAGGTGTAGCATGTAGGTAGACATTACTTCCCCTTCCTGAGGGAAAGGAGGGGTTGGAGAACCTATATGATTGGATAAGAGCTCATAAGCATCATCCTTCCCCATACTCAAAGGGGGGTCTCGGTTCAGAAAGTAAAAATGTGTTGTGTTGGCTAGATGATAACTTAGCATTGCCCCGAAAGGTGGGGTCTTTTCATCAGGGGGGGTAGTAAGTGAACCTTATTCATGAATCTCATATTTGAGTTCCTGAGGTTGTTTATAATTCCTCTCCCTTTACTCTATCATGCTTGCACATCCTTGCCAAAACCAATAACCAAGCCCAAAACTGAATTTAAAAGATTTTTACTAAGGTTCAGTTGAGAATGAAATACATTTACAATCCGAATTCAAGTTCTAACATATTTTTTATCGGCTATTAGAAACAAAAAATAAATCTTCTATCATGACCAAAGAGTGTAAAACCTTTCCTCGTTGTCTTACCCTTAGTTACACTCATCATATTTCCAAAGATATCGCTTAACTTGTCCGTCCTTTCACTGTAGTGAGGTCCTTCCCTTACAATTATTGTTATTACATAAGTAATATCCCCCCTTGTATTGCTTCTATTATCTACATATACTATATCTGGAAGATAGATCCCTAGTATGGAAGATCATGGGCTTATGGCCCTCACCCAGATCAATAGAGATCTGACACTAGTATAAAAAGTGAGATAAATGACTAAGAAGACTACTAAAAATTGCATATAAATGACAAAATTTAGTCATGTGACTAATAGCCATTTATTTCAAGTCACTTATAACGCGACTAATTTTTTTAGTCATTTATTGGTTTTGATTGATCAGTTTGGTCATATATTTAGTCATTAATTGTTGTTAATTAGTCATTTATTTAGTCCTTGATTGTTGTTAACTGGTGATTTGTTTAGTCATTGATTATTGTTAACTAGTTGTTTAGTTAGTCATTGATTGCAGTTAACCGGTCATTTAGTTAGTCATCAAGTGCAGTTAACTAGTCATTTATTTAGTCATTGATTGTTGTTGACTAGTCATTTATTTAGTCAATGATTGTTGTTGATTGGTCATTTAATTAGTCATTGAATTTTGTAGATAGGGCACAGAGGAATTGAACCATTGACCTCCTGCCTATCAGGGAGGTGCTCTTCCATTGAGATAACACCCTTAAATAGAAGAATCAAAGTTCACACTTAGCATATAACACATGACCATAATTAACTATACTTAGTGAAATGCTTCTTATAGAATATTTATGTAAAGGGTTGCTTTATTTCTAAATGTATGTATAGTTTACAAAGAAAGAAATGAGTAGCTACTTCCTTATTATCAAATCTTTTGCTTACTAAAAGCAATAGTTACCTAGCCATCACACCTTTAGATAACATTGTATGGAAGAATAAAATTTAATCTAAACAGAGGAAAACATTATGGGCATAATATTCCTCAAAAACACCTTTAGAGCCATATTTTCTTGTAACTTTAAGTAGCCCTCCAAAGATTACCCAACCTTGATCATCTACCTATATAAAAGAAGAATTCCATTGGTACTAATCTATAATAGAAAGTAACGAAATTATTCCCATGTTGAATTTTGAGTATATAATCCAATAACATTAAGATCAGTTTCAATTTGATTCTTATCCTTGAAAGAAAATAAACAAGAAATAACATAACAAATATTGTTAAAATATCACTAACACATGCTAAATATTATATAAAAAAACAAATATTATACATTTCCAATTCCATAACTTGAAGAACTAAGAAGGAACCCTAGAGCTATTCTAAAGTGTCACAAATCAATCAAAATTTTCATCATAAAGTCCTATCACATTTCAAGCCATAACATCTAAGAATAACGTATTAAAGAAAAAAAAGTTCAAATCTAAAATCATTCAACTTACTTTTATCATTATCACACACATGCATAGTCTCAACTTCTCACCACACATGCATAGTCTCAACTTCATGACACAAATACACAATTATAGATTTTAATTAACTAATAAATGTTTCTGATAACTTTTAAAATGAAACGCTAAATTGAAGAGACACTGAAATCATTACCACCCAAATTGTCATAACAATCATTTTTAAAAACAATTTAAAGAACTACCAAGTCCAAGACAACTTACATCATTTTATTATATAAATCACGACCAATAAAAACTCATCTTCTAAAGACCTAATATGAGGATATGTTTAAAAGAACAAATGTTCAAAAAATGACAAACACATGACCACGAATTAACATTATCTTCCAAAGGTAGATTCCAAGAACCCAACAATGTGAGAAAGTGATGAAACTGCCAAGTCCATGACAACTTGCACAATTTCATTAATAATAAAATATTACAACACGAAAAACCTCAAAGTAACAAATGGTCACAAAACAATAGAACATTAACTTCCAAAAGTAGACCATGAGAACCAAAAGCATGCAAATCAACAGTACAATAGGTTGTTGTCGACAAAGGTGAGATAATGTGATATTAGTGATGTAATGTCACAATGACGAGCAATAACCAATTACATGCTAACATATAACACACAAAAAGTGTTGAAAACACAAATTAATCAAATAAAAAAGGGAATATAGAAGCATAAGGAGCATGGAAACTAGATAAGAGGTAGGAGCAATCAAATTTCTATTACAATTAACCATGCAAGACAAAGAAGAGACGAAGTTGCTAAGGAAACAACATTATTGTTTAACAATACTATGTATGTTCATCACAATCCTTATGACGCCAAGCAAGTCACAAATTCAACTTCTTCTGGTATACTAATGTGAGCTTGTGCATTTGTAATTAGGAGACGAATATGTTCATATTGGTTGTTAATGTTGTCTTTATACATTTTTAACAACAAAACATGCATAATTGATATCAAATCTAAAATCCAAAATATTATCTTATAATTATCATAAAGATAAAAATGTTGAAGAGGGGACATCATCTACCCCCCACAACTAAATCCATTGCACACCTGTTTGTGATCAAATAGGGAGAGTTGATTTTCCTTTAGAGGACTCTCCTTTCTAGGCTTTGAAATCCAAAGCCAAGAACTTGGTGACGGGGCCCTTTTGGTGATAACCTTTATCCTACTCTTCTTTTTCCTATTTGTCATTCTCTGACTGCTCTGTACACTCGTGGTCTACATCAGGAAGGAGAAGAAGAGGACTGAACCTAAGTCCAATCCATTCCAATCCCATTTTATCTAGGGATATGTTATAGAAAAAAGGCACTTCTGTGTCCATGATGGAATTTACATGTTTTGCTGCTTAACGACAATTCCATGACGAGACTTCATGAAAACTACTGTCAATCACCCAAAGTACACTTGTGGATGGAAGGTCCATATCGATACTTATGTAGCTCTATTTTAACTCTTTTTTGGACGATTGGACATGTAAGAGGCTAAGGAACAACTTTCCATACCAAACCAACTCCTAAAAACCCTTGGAATTACCCTAAAAATGTATTTTTTTTACAAATACGCATGTTGTCAATTTTTCACTTGTGTTTTTCACTTTCCATATCCAAGTTGTCAGTGTTGCACATTTGTATACCCTCATAAATGGTAAAAATATATTAAAACATGTTGATGTATTTGTAACTTCAGAATGTATTCATTTGTATAGCTTATGTATTGTACCCCAATGTTCCTATCGGGAAGTATTTGTAATGTAAACAAGTCATGTAAAGTCATTAAGGTTAACCCTCCATTGTAAGTTGGGGCAATAGTCCCCACAATTGAGTTAAGGTTAACCCTCCTTGTTGATCGGAGGGGAAAGTCCCCACAGTAGTGGGGCACTAGGGTTATTAGACTCTCTTATAGAAGTCGACCCTAGTAAGTAATTGTTAAGTGAGGCCGACTTGTTAGAGTGGAAATTAAGTGAACCAAAGAATATAAATAGAGAATGAGCCTCTCTATTTATTACACACACTCAATCATGGGGTGCATGAGTGAGAGAGAGAGAGAACAAATGTTGGAGATCATCATTTCTGTCTTTGGGTTTTACTGCTGCCATTGGTGCTCATTCTATCTCTGAGGAAGTTGCGGGGTTTTCTCCTTTATGGTTACCCAAAGGAAAATTCTTTGTGTCTCTTATCTCTTGTGATTTTTACTGTGCATGTTATTCTTTCAGATAAGATCCTAGATCATATTTCTTAAATGATAAAAATTCTAACATTGTATCAAAGCTAACTTGAGATGAAGTCACTGTGTAGCTACAGAAGCTAGGGCTTCTTAATTTTTGGGTCTCTCTCCATAATCCATCAACAAAAGGATTCTAAGCTAACTCTCCATTGAAGGGCGCATCTTTTTGTCTAAGCAGAATTTGATTCCGGACATTTTCAGTTTTTACTGCGGAAAGTTAGGGATTTCTACAAAAGAGGAATTTTTGAGTGAGACCGGCATAGGATTACTCTCCTCATAAAAATCTAAGTTTAGAGACCTCAGTGGAGATTTTTGGTTGGGTGAAACTCCGGGAAAGTCAAACCCTAGTTTGACCCCGGGCCTGAAAAACTGGTATTTTAGGGTACATTTGATATATCTTGATATTGGAGAAGGATCAGGAGCTACAGAAGCTAGGGATTCTTACTTTTTGGGTTTCTCTCCACAATCCATCAACAAAAGGATGCTAGGCTAACTCTCCATTGAAGGGCGCATCTTTCTGTTGAAGCAGAATTTGATTACGGACATTTTTAGTTTTTCCTGTGGGAAGTTAGGGCTTTCTACAGAAGAGGAATTTTTTAGTGAGCCCGACATAGGATTAACCTCCTCAAATCGAAGTTTAGGGACCTGGGTTGAGAGTTTTGGTTGGGTAAAACTACGGGAAAGTCAAACCCTAGTTTGACCCCAGGCCTGGAAAATTGTAAAATACAAAAAATGGTATTTTTGGTACATTCACTGTATCTTGAGATTGGAGAANTTGGTTGGGTAAAACTACGGGAAAGTCAAACCCTAGTTTGACCCCAGGCCTGGAAAATTGTAAAATACAAAAAATGGTATTTTTGGTACATTCACTGTATCTTGAGATCGGAGAAGGCTCAGGAGATGAAACTTTCATAGGCTGAATATAAATCCCTGATGTACCATGTGTAAAAGTTTCAGACTCAGATTCTCTATATTCTAGGAAATATGATTCCTCCAATTTAGGGTTTCACCCTCTTCGAGGATTCATCCCTAAACAGGACACCTGGGGAGAATTACAATATCTTGCGCTACAAAGATCCAAATGAATTTTTTCAATATGTTCCAAATAGGAAACGCACTTTAATTTCTGTGGTAAAAGTTTTAGACCTTGATTATGAAACAGGGACGCGTGGCAATCCGTGCAAGTTCGCTATGCTGAAGAAGCTTGCAATAAGTCACCTTGGGAAAACTCTCATAAGCCCCAATTGGTGAAACCAATTCTGGTCAAATCTATGATGCTGGAAAGAGGACAGATGAGGTTACCTCAGTACTTTTAGTTACAAAAGAGCAGTAATTTCAGAGATACCGCGGAAACAGTATCCGGAATTTATGTAGAAGAAATTTTAAAACTGGGGCTTCCTATTCTAGGAGCTTCCCTCCACTGTTTCCAGAAAAAGAGTACATTGGACAACTTGAGTTGAGGAGGTATATCTTTCTATCCAACTAGATCTAAAAGATTACAAGTTTTGAAAACTAGGGTTTCTCTGAAAAACCCTAGATCAGCTAGCTTTGGAACCAGGACAGACACCTCAAATTGGTAAGATCTAATCTTTTGCTATTTATAGTCGAGGTTCTCATTTCAAAATGACTAATCACTCTAGCTTGATGACAAGCTTGGTAAGGTTGACAAATTCCAAACATGGAAGTATAGGATCTCACTATTTCTTGAAGAAAATTAATTGGACACCCACATAAGTGGAGAGGTTCCAGTTCCAGAGGAATATAAGGCTAAAAGCCTTACACAAGAAGAACTTGGTGAACGCCAAGAAGATCATTGCTAATTCAATCACGAATCACCTTATACCACAAGTGTCTTCCCTAAAGACACTGAAAAATATGTTTGATTCCTTGACCAAGCTATTTGAAGGGAAGAACATAAATAAGAAGATGACTTTAAGAAACCAGTTGAAGAATGTGAAGATCCAGAATGCAGAGACCATCCAATAATACTTTACAAAGGTCTCTCAAACCAAAGAACAACATGAAGCAGTAGAAGAAGAAGTGGAGAATGAAAAATTTGTGATAACCACCTTGAATGGACTCCCAGGATCATGGGATTCATTAATTCAAGGAATATGTGCTGGAAGGAAGTGATTACTTTCAGCAGACTCTGGAAAGAGCACACACAAGAAGAAGCTCGACTCATAATAAGAGAAAAGAAGATGGGAGCCACTGAATATCAAGATCTCACCATCCAAAGAAGATCCCTCAAACTCTGAGGAATACAAAGGACTCAACTCTTAAAGAACCTCTTATCCATATTAGCATTTGGATAAGAAATGATGAATGAAGAAGATGATGAAGCTGAAGGCTCAAGAAGGAGTCTACCCACGAAACAAATAAAGATAAGTATTCAATTGTCATTTCATGATATTGTTTTGTTATGCATTTGTTTATATTTAGTTGATGTATTATGCATGATAAAATGTTTTCATTAGTGCCATTAGACTACTAATATGCATGTGATGGATAAGTAGCTCATGGTGCTATAAATCTCTCCATTGCCACTTATCTAGAATGAAACCTCTTTGATGACATATTGGATTAGTGCACAATCTCAATGTTGTCTTGGTAGAGATGGAAGGAATCTAGAAAAGTTTCCATGAGATATGGATGAATGTTGTATTGGCTACAATAGTTTCAAGAGTATATCTTTATGCATAATAATTTACCATTATTATGAAATGTTTCTAATCATACAATTGGTGCATTTGACTTGTAGGAAAGATCACGTACAATCACCTACAAGAAAATAAGGATGAGACTTGTTCTGAAGAACAAGTGATGATAGTTCAAGAAAGAATCCAAATGAAGAATAATATGACGATACTTTCAAAGAAGAGATCTCAGACATCGTGCAGTTATGTAACACTATTGAGCAACATTATTGATGAACAACCTTCCAGGTATGAAGAAGAATCCTAGAAGAAAGGGAAGGAGAGTACCAATTCAAGAAGAATGATGTCTAAAATGCAGCATCGAGACCTAAAGGGAAGTCCGTAGTATCTTCCATATGGATCTACAAGATCCAGCATGCAGTAGATGGAAACATCGTGGGATACAAGGAAAGATTCGTAGCACGACGCTTCTCACAAAAAGAAGGCATAGACTATGAAGAGACATTTGCAGCCACTAGAAAGACACATGACAGGAAGAATTATATGTGAAAATGACAGAAGGCCTTATATGAGCTCAGAAGACACCCACGGGATAACACATACATGAGGAGCTACAAGGTTGAAGATGAAAGACTATAGAGGATGACAAGCTCACAGATGGGTGTGAGAAGAACTTTTGAAAAGGTTCAAGATAAAGGATCTTGGTATCCAGTGACCCTAGATGGATACATAGAATATTAGTAGCAAAGGAAGATACTTGTCACTCCAGTATAGTGTGTTTCAGTGCATAGAGTACAAAAGACAGAGGGAATATGATTCTTCGCTTTAGAGGGAGTGACTACAGAAGATCCTGAGTTTCAACATGGTATGACAGGATGGAAATATTACTGATGACTCTAGGCTTTACTGAGAGTAAATAGGATTCCAACCTTTACTTCAAGGTTGAAGGTGGAAGACTAGTGATGCTCCTATTATACGTCGATGACTTGTTCTTGACAGAAAAGAGGAACTCATTAAAGTTGCAAGAAGGAGAATTACTGTCGAGTTCAAAATGAAGGATTTGGATATGATACACTACTTTCTAGGCATGGAGGTGTGGTAGAATGAAGATGGAATCTCCTTGGGACAAGGGAAGTATGCAATAGAGATCCTAAATAGGTTCAGGATGATGGATTGCAAGACCATGAACTCACCTATGGAATTGAACCTGAAGCTATTGAATGTTTCTTCATCAGATTCGGTTGATGCCACGATGTATCGTCAGATGATTTGTTCCTTGATGTACCTAATGAATACGAGAACAGATATTTGCTTTGCTGTGAACACATTGAGACATGTTCACCTGATGATTGCAAAGCATGTAGTGAGGTACCTAAAGAGTATAGTTGATTATGGGATCAAGTATGATACGAATCTGAAGATTAACCTAGAGGGTTATGTGGATTTGGATTGGGCAGGTAATGCCATTAATAAGAAGAGCACTTTGGGATGCTACTTTAGTATGAGATCAGAGAGGAGAAGTGAAGCTCCTATATGTGATCCAAATCGAGATCTCTCGAAAGAGGGAGTTTTAGCATAGCCGGTGAGACAGGTTTTCTGAGCAAAAAATCCTGGTGAAGCTCGTAGGTGTCTCAGACATAAACAATCTTGTAGGTTTTCCTCGGATATAATAGGTCCTAACGAAGATCGCAGGTTATCCTCAGATGTAATCAGCCCTGATGTGATTCTATTCTATAAATGATTAGAGTGAAGTTTGAGAACTTTAGGGAGAATCTTGGCGTTCTCTAGATCGAGGTTCCTTCCAAGAGGAAGTGATGAGCCTGTGAGCCCTTCTGACATGGTGGTAGGATTGGTTCCTCCCATGGTCAGATGTAAGTGATATGCGTTTCTGACATGGTGCTAGGATTGATTCCTCCCATGGTCAGATGTAAGTGTTGTACCCTTCTGACATGGTGGTATGATTGGTTCCTCCCATGGTCAAATGTAAGTGTTGTGCCCTTCTGACATGGTGAGAGGATTGGCTCCTTCCATGGTCAAATGCCATGTCTTTCTGACATGATGATAGGATTGGTTCCTTCCATCGTCAGATATATGTGATGATGCCACATCTAGTATGAAAAAGGACTGGCTCTATGATGAAACTTCCAGTATGAAAAAGGATTGGCTCTGTGTAGATTCCACATCAGTATGAAAAAGGGTCGGCTTTGTGTAGATGCCATATCAGTATGAAAAAGGACTGGCTCTGTGATGCCACATCTAGTATGAAAAAGGATTGACTCTATGATGCCAAATCTAGTATGAAAAAGGACTGGCTCTATGTAGATGCCACATCCAATATGAAAAAGGACTGGCTCTGTGATGCCACATCCAGTATGAAAAAGGACTAGATCTGTGATGCAACATCCATTATGAAAAAGGATTGGCTCTATGATGACACATCAAGTATGAAAAAAGGACTGGCTCTGTGTAGATGCCACATCTTGATGAAAAAGAACTGGCATTGTGATGACACATCCAGTATGGAAAAAGACTGGCTCTGTGTTGGTGCCACATCCATCATGAAAAAGGGATGGCTCTATGAGGACTACATCCAGTATGAAAAAGGACTGGCTCTGTAGATGTGCATCTAGCATGAAAAAGGGCTGGCTATATCGATAAAGACCTACGTGGAGGATAGGCCTACACCCAACATGAAAAAGGGTTGGCTTTGTAGAAATTCTTGTGACGAGTAGAATTGAGAGATAGCACCAGCGATGATGACCCAGTGATGCTCCAGACTGGATGATGATCCAGTGATGATCCAAACTTGATGATGATCTAGTGATGATCCAGACTTGATGATGATCTAGTGATGCTCCAGATCAAGTGATGATCCAGACTTGATGATGATCCAGTGATGCTCTAGATCAAGTGATGATATAGACTTGATGATGATCCAGTGATGCTCTAGATCAAGTGATGATCCAGACTTGATGATGATCTAGTGATGCTCTAGATCAAGTAATGATCCAGACTTGATGATGATCTAGTGATAATCCAAACTTGATGAAGATGACTTGAAGATGAAGATGACTTGATGATGATCCAAATGATACAGAGAAGAAGACTCGTGCTGATAAATTGTGTCAAGAGAATACCTTCCTAGTTAACAGGGAGTGTTGATGTATTTGTAACTTTGGAATGTATTCATTTGTATATCTTATGTATTGTACCTCGATGTTTTTATCGGGAAGTATTTGTAATGTAAACAAGTCATGTAAAGTCATTAAGGTTAACCCTCCATTATAAGTCGGGGAAATAGTCCCCACAATTGAGTTAAAGTTAACCCACCTTTTTGATCGGAGGGAAAAGTTCCCACAATTGTGGGGCACTAGGGTTATTATACTCTCCTAGAGAATTTGGCCCTGGTAAGTAATTGTTAAGTGAGGATGACTTGTTGGAGTGGACATTAAGTGAATCAAAGAATATAAATAGAGAGTGAGCCTCTCTATTTATTACACACACTTACTCACTGAGGTGCATGAGTGAGAGAGGAGAAGCTCTCTCAAGTGAGAGAGAGAGAACAACTGTTGGAGATCATCTTTTCTATCTTTTGGTTTTACTGCTACCATTGGTGCTCATTCTATCTCTGAGGAAGTTGCAGGGTTTTCTCCTTTATGGTTTCCTCGAATAAAATTCATTGTGTCTCTTGTCTCTTGTGATTTTCATTGTGCATGTTATTCTATCGGATAAGATCCTATATCATATTGCTTAAATGATAAAAGTTCTAACAAAAAAATCGAATTTTGGGTAGTTTTGGTGGTTTTGTAACTTCCTCCTTAGTTGTAAATTCCCTATCCTTGACCTTAACTATTCATATTTCTATATGAGAAAGGGATAAGGGACCATGAAGGGGAATTAGCCTTTTGGCATTGTTATGCTGCTGAAATTTGGACTCTCGTCCCCCTCACATATGTCCTAGTTGTCATCTACCCTTGTTGGAAAGCTTAAAGGCTGAGAATCTTGGAGGAGAGAACCAAGAGATTCAGATCGAAGGTTTCACAAGATTATTTGCATGAGAAGAAGGTATATCTTGTACTTCTTCCAATGATCAATAAATATTTGATCTTCTTCCCTTTCAAAATTGCTATTTATATCTCAGTTTATGATAATACAGTTGATGTTAATGAGATTAGGGTTTTATATTATCTTGATTATCATTATTTTATATGTGGTTAAAGTGATTTGAGGAAGGTTTGAAGTTTTTTTGCTGGTCTCTTAGTTAGATAGCAAGAGGAGGGATAAAGATCAAGTTTGGATCAACCTTCATTTCATAAGGTATGAACCCTATTAACCCTTGAAATCTTGTTTAAATCCATACTTGCAGAGCATTATATATCATTCTATATACTCCTAGTATGTTGGTGGCCTCAACTTTAACCATAGGATCAATTCCCTAACAATAGAAATGGAGACTCAATTGGGGATGCCTTGTTTGATTTGGGGTATCCTTGTCTATTTTTTCTAGTGTAACTGAAGGCTTGAGTCTTTCTTTTAGGTTAAGAGCCATCCTTAATCCTTTTTAGACACCTTCCCTGCTGTTATAGGTTTATTTTTGCATACCTTTTGGGCCTTCCACCACCCATACATGAATTTAGCATTGGACAATATTGTATTCCTAAGGTATACAAAGGCACATAGTACCCATACCTACGTATCATATGCTACTTGACCTACTGTTCACCTGAGTATTCCCCTTTTCAGTGTTTTTTCACCTTTTTGCGCATGTTTGGGGTGGTTTGTTTGCATTTTGCGAGGTGATCTGGGTTCCCTTGCCTGTGTAAGACCATTGGGAAGTGGTCTAATCCATTAAGAGAGATATTAAATGGATTTGTAACCCATTTGTAAAGCCTTTGGGATTGTCTCTTGATTTGTACCTCACCTCCTTGCTTGGCATGACCTTGTTGTGTAAGGTGTTTATCAGTCTTTGTTATCAGTTATGGACTGAACATAGGAGCCCTATGATCCCTGTCTTTTGTAGTATTGTTGATTAAATTATATATGCCAAAGTGTTTGTATTGCTCCCTTATTAAAGTCTCCCTCCCAAGATAGGTCTAGTCATACTTTAGGGCAACTTAGGGTTTGTTTTGTGGACATAGAGAAGAAGCCTTTTTGCTTTGCTTTACATCATCTGCATGCACTTGTTTGTAGGTTGGTTTTCTTTGTCATTCAAAAAGTAAAAATTATTTACTATATATGCATTTAGGCTAGGGTTTAGGCTTAGGCGTATTGCATACCACATATCTCTGCTTTTGAAAATACAAAAAGAGATCTTCCTTTCGTGGTCTCCATTTTCAGTTTTGAAAAGAAAAGAGAAGTAAACGTTTTTCATTTTGAATCACTTTCTCTTTATTCATTTTGTTTCCGCTTTGAAGTAAAAAACATCATTAGTTTCATTATATCTACCTTTAAGTAATCAACATTCCCTAAAAAGAACATTGATATTTAAAACATATTGGTAAGATTTATTTCTACGGATGACACACACTTGTAGGCTTGTGTTTTGGGTTAGGATTATCTTTAAACTCAAACATAGAATCCTTTAATTTAGGAAATCAAATATTACTAATAAGTGAACCAAAAATCTCCTCTCAAACATGATTCAAGTGCGAGTTTGTGCCAGATTGATTTGTGGAGATACCCCTCCAACAATCAGTCGAGCATACACTAGAGTTGTTGTGTGTATGGGGATTCACTCAGTTCTCCTTTTGGTCTAGTGTGGTTCTCTATCCTGTTTGAGTTTCAGGATTAGCTACCCTTCCCATGTGCATCAATTGGACTGACGACGCTTCTGTCGAACCTTCTTTGTGATTTTTGTAGCCTTAACATTTTGACCTCTAGGACTCTACATGGGTGAGAGTGGAAGGATATTTCCACTATACCCAAGGCATATGTGGGAAGAAACCCCATTCAACTATTTAGAAAACTGGTTGGTTATTCAAATGCTTGCCCCAAATAAATTGTATCGGGACCACGGGTAACTATCATTCTCCATTCACTGGTTAGTTTTGGGCCCTCGTCATCACAGAGTCTCCTTTGGAAGGTACTTTTGTTTGCATGGTATTGACACTTAGGATTTTATTTTAGTGGTGTTCTCTCTGTTTTGTTGGCTGCTAATCAACCTCATACTTTTCTTTCTTATTGAGTCATAAACTATGGCTAATACCCCTATGGACACCAACCAAGACTCCCCCATGCAAGGGGCTTATTTTGATTTTCATTTTACTGGGAATGGTGGTGTTCCCTTTATGGCCACATTGAATCTTCCTGGATTCACCCTTGTGCTACCGGTCCTTTTTTTCCCACTCTGTTTGTCCTGAATTATCCCGATGCTTCTCAAGAAAGAACCTTATATCAAGGGCACCAAAAAAAAGTATCCCTTCGCCATTAATAACTTCTCCTCCTCCTTCCACCTCATGCAGTGAAAGTTCTAATACTAGTAACCTGCAGTCTAAAAGGAATAAAAAGAGGAAGAATACAAAGAAGACACGAAAGCAAGGGGGGAGTCNCCTCCTCCTTCCACCTCATGCAGTGAAAGTTCTAATACTAGTAACCTGCAGTCTAAAAGGAATAAAAAGAGGAAGAATACAAAGAAGACACGAAAGCAAGGGGGAAGTCACCTAGCCTTTGGATTTCATGCTGGGGGAATCCACCCAGCCACTGAAAGACATGCTGGGGGAAAACAACTAGTCTCTGTGAGTCATGTTGGACCCAACCACCCATCCTCTAGAGGTCATGCTAGGGGGAAATAGTCATCCAATGCAATTCATGTTGACACAGCTGAGAAAACCAACTGATTAGGAGGAAAAACTAAGCTCCCTTGTAATATTTACGAGGGAGATCACCTTACCCATTGGTGCCCTACTATTGGAGAGGTACGAAGAGTGTGGTCCAAGTCTCAAGGATATCTTGCTCCTAAATAGCCTGTGATTTCCCAACAACCTATTCAAATTTAAGTTGATCTAGTGCTTTAACCAATGCGATATTTGGTCAATCCCACTCTTCCTTTGGAGAGTGATCTACATCAATTGGTTGAAACAATGCAATATTTGATCAAATCCTACTCTTCCTTCAGAGAGTGATTTTCATCAAGTGGTTGAACCAATTGAATCTTTGTTCAATCACACTCTTCCTTTGGAGACTGACCCCAATCAAGTGATTGATTCAATGCAATCTTCGATCAATCCCACTCTTCCTTTGGAAAGTGACTTGTCTGCTAGTCATGTTTTCTCAATGCTAGTTCAGAACTTTCTAGACAAGGGGGCACTAAATTCACTTTGAATGAAACCCCACCAAGGCCTCAAATTGATTCCTTTGATTGGGATATCCTAGCTGAGCCACCCCTTCCTTCAGTTGCACCTTTTCAGATAAACGGTTAAGTTGAACACTACACAATTTCTTGTTGTATTGTATATGAAGGTTATTTTTTTAGTATTTTATGTGTGAGTGCTTGGAGAGGTATGGGATCTCCCAGTCTCATGTTGAATTTTAATCAGTTGTTGGCCTTTGATAGAAGACCTAATCAAATTTTGGGAGTTCTTACTAAAACACTTGTTAATTCGAGTGGAAATACCACCTTAGTTTATTTTATAGTTATTGAGGATCCATTATGCTTTAATATGCTCATTGGGAATGGTTATGAATATGCTATGAAATTTGTGGTGTCTACGCTCTTTAATGTGATGTATTTTCCTCACAATGGAAGCATTGTCACTATTGATCAGCTGGCATTCGTTGATCCCTCTCCTTACCCATCTGTAGACCAATTCTATCCTTTGTCAATTCCCAGTGTTTCGGTAGACACTACCTCACCATGGGTGAATTATGTGGCCTCATATCCCTCATGTACAATTGCTACGAAGAAGAAGGATTCATGCTTACCTTCTTGGGACTCAACCCCAGTAGTTGACCAGGTGATCTATCAAATGGGGACATTGGAGTTTCTACTCCACCCTATTGATCCAATTGAATGTTTAGACATGTGTTCTATTTGGGATAGTATACTTCCTTGTACTCTCCCTTCAAAGGACAAGTCAATGATACTGATGAGTTTGATTCTTCTCGCATAATTTTTGACTCCTGTGATGTTGAATCTATCCATGCATACTCCATTACCTTTGTGAACTTTATATTTCCTCTTGAGGTAAATATTATTGATCATAAATCCTCATTCCTTGGCACTATAGATTTTTCCTTAGTTATCTCTTCCTTGATTATGCCTCTTGCTGAAGATAACAAAGTTGCAAATGTTTTTACGAAAGTGACATGGATCAGATCTCTTCTTCTGAATATGATCTTGATATCGTTGTTTCTTGGAGATATGATTCTTAATTGAATTCACAACTTCTTAGTAGTCTCACCTTTTTGTTCAAGTTGTAACCACATTTTCCTATATCATGCTCGTTCTTTATGATCCTGATGCTACATTCCATGATTTTAGCTCATTATTTAAGTCAGCATCGTTTAGTTTTGTAATAGTTTTTGGTTGCAACTTGAAACCATTTACTTGGAGGAGATGTTCCTTGAGTGTCGTTATCTTTCCCATGTTCCTGGCATTATGCTTAGGTCTTTTCCTCACACTTGGAACTAGTTCTGCATGCCTTTGGCATTCGTCTCCTTACATTTAGAGATTTTTCCATGTTTCCTTCGAGCTCATTAAAAACAGTAAGGAGGCCACAAGTTGCCTTTTTTGGGCTTGTTAAAACTTTACGGAAAGGTATGCAATTACCTTTACGCTTTGGTCTAACACCTTAAACATGAATAGATTGTCGAGTTTTCTTATTATTTAAAACTCATTAAAGGAATTGAAATACCATACACATCATTATAGGTTTAACCATTTTTCTAGAGCATGCGGATCACTTATGAAAAAGGAATACTCTAGTTCAATGTGGCTAGAAGAGCAATCCCAGGTATAGGTTTATCTATTTTTCGGGTCTGGGAGACTAAATTTACGAAAAAGGTACCTGTTTGAGCTTACTTTTTCTTTTTCACGCTCTATTTTAAACCATGAAAAAGATTATGAGTGTTCTTTATTCCATTGTCACGTGTTGGGGAATTAATATATCCTTAGTAAATAGTTTTGACCTTAGGCTAACTTCATTTTCCTTTATCCAATGATATCCTATGGTTTAGACTTAGGAGAGTTGATTCAACAAGATATCTGGTTATTTTGTCATGTTCACACCTACAACAATGCACTAAATCAACTCGTGTCGACCATTTTGCAGTTACCCTAACCTTCTGTGTCGGCCACTCCCTGGTATTAGTTCACTAAATCAAGTCTTTTAGTGGTCCTTACTGCAAAACTTCATCCTAGTTCCAAATCAAATCAGTCTTTGAATTCTCTCATGTTGGATTATGGAGGATTCATTAATGCATTTCTTCCAAAATATCTCCTCCTACCAACTTCAAATCTTCTTTCTCTAGGAATGAGATTTAGACTTTATAACATTACCTTGGGATTCACAACCATCAGTGGCAGTTTCCCTCGTTGTTGGCTATCGTGAATACCTTAATGCTCCCTACTCGATTGATTCTTCAGGTATTCGACTTCGGGACCATTTATTTGCACTTGTTAGAATGTACTAGGGACCTTGGGGACCATTTTCATTGCTGGTGGCATCCCTCACATTTGTTAATGATTTTCATCAATGGTCAGTAATCAAACGGTTTCCTCCATGTTTGGCTTCATCTTGTCTATTCACATGGTTATGATTCATACCTTTGGGTGGTTTGGATTGAAGACCTCGGCTTAATATTAGAATCATCATCTTTTTTATATTTCTCGAGTTGCACAAGACCTTGTCATACTGCATATGACATTTGTCGAGACATAGATCCACGTTGTATTTGTGTGGCTATTATCATTTTTTGAGCATGGATCCAAGATGTTCATTTGTGGCCATAACTCTTGTAGATTTTACATGGCACCTTTTTGCATATTCTATGGCCATGATAGTTACATTGGTTATACATATGTTGGATCCACCTTGTATCTTTTTAGTTCTCATTTGTATATGGACATACATGTCATAGATATGAGATTGTCTGACATTTATTTCTCTTTCAGGTACCTTTATTCGAGCCTACGATCTTGGTTTCTTTAGTTTATTTGACTCCATGGTCCAATATATCCATATTTATAATGTATTTAAGATATCGTCTTACCCTCAAACCCCATACATTAGGGGACATCTATTATATCAAAAAATGGTATTTCTCCATTTGTAACGACATTTACATGTTTGGTCGCATGACGCCATTTCCATGAAGACACTTCATGAAAAATATTGTTAGTCACCCAAAGGAAATTTGTGGATGGAAGGGCCATATAAGGACTTTTGTAGCTTTTTTTTACCTCTTTTCTAGGTCATTGGATAGGTAAGAAGCTAAGGAACAAATTTCCAAACCAGTCTAACTCTCGAAAAACCTTGGAAATACCCTAAAAAATGTTTTTTTGATAAATATGCAGGTTTTTAGTGTTGTACCTACATTTTTCACTTTGCATACGTAGGTTGTCAGTGTTGCACCTGCGTATACCCTCAGAAATGGTCAAAAACTATAAAAAAAACTTGAATTTTAGGTGGTTTGTGTGGTTTTGGAACTATGTTCCTCAGTTGTAACTTTCCTATCCTCGCCCCTAACTCTTCGTATTGCTATATAAGAAAGGGAGAAGGGATCATGAATGGGACTTAGCCTTTTGTTATTATTATGCTAGTTATATTTGGACTCTCATCACCCTCACCTATGCCCTAGCTATCATCTACCCTTGTTGCAGATCTTTGAGGATGAGAATCTTGGAGGAGAGAAGCAAGAGATCTAGATCGAAGGTTTCATGAGGTGCCTTTCATGAGGAGAAGGTATATCTTGTACTTATTTCATTGATTAATAAATATTTGATGTTCTCCCCTTTCCGAATCATTGTTTATATCTCAGTTTATGATCATATCTCGATGGTAATGAGATTAGGGTTTTATATTATCTTGATTATAATTATTTTATATGTGGTTAAATTGGTCTGAGGAAGGTTTGAATTTGTTTTGTAGGTCTCTTGGTTGGAGAGAAGGAGGAGGGATAAAGAGAAAGTTTGGATTAACCTTTAGTTCATAAGGTATGAACCCTATTAACCCTTGAAATCGTGTTCAAATTCATACTTGCAAAGCATTATATATCATTCAATATACCCTTGGTATGTTTGTGGCCTCAACCCCATCCATAGGATCAATTCCTTAACAAGAGGAGGATAATTAAAGGTTAAATCTCAATTATGGTATTTTGGTGTTTCATGGATATTGGATTTTTACAGGACTCAATGCTAATGGAATATCCTTCTAACTGTCAGTGATCTCATTGATTACTATGTCTCCATCCTCTCCAAGTTGTGATATAAAAATCAGAGAACTACTTGTTCATAGTAATGAGGTTTACATAATACTAGACAATTCTTTTTGCCTTTGTACTAAGAGATTATTCCTTTCACACTCCCAGATTGTACTTTTTGTCTTGGATGTACATTTCAATTCCATTTTCCTATGATTGACATCATTTGATGGATATCCATAAAGTTGTGTTATATTATCGAAGGAGATAAGCTTTGATGTCTTATGGATAATATAGTTGTCTGTTGGCCAAGCAGAGTTAAAAGGGAGAGAGTTAATGTTTTGAAAGATAGTGATAGCAAGCCATGTTGATGACCTTTCAGGAGGGTATTCACTACAAGGTTTCAACAACCCATATATATTTCATCATGGAATAATAACCCTCTACTATGAAGAAATTACATAAGCTTGTCATCCCAACATTACCTTTCGTAAGTATGTTTATATGAAAGATAAATTCTATAATCATTGTCTTCTCTATGTGCTCTTGTTTCGGGTTTGTTGAGAAAGTCCATCACATATGATACCGTTTCAGTGTAGGATAGGATTTAAATTTTCAATAAAATTGTTTTCAATTTTTTTTGGCATTGGATATATTACATAGTTGACAAAAAGTTGGCGTCCAAGTTCATCAAGTAAAATGATATGATATGTATATATTCCACATAATTTATTGAGAGAAAGGATACTACATTTCTAGATGTATTACATAGTTAATGCAGAATGAAAGGATACATGTTTTTTTTTGTAACTAGGGGAATCTACAACTAGAGTTGGGATGGTACTCTCGTGACATAGGGTCTAGGGATCCATTCCCTCTACCACTATACCCCTAGGTGCCCCACACCCGTAGCAAGACATGGTACATAGGTAAACCCAGGTGGGATTTGATTTCGTGACCTCCAATTTATAACAAGTGACTTCATAACAACTGAACCACTAATGAGCCACACCCGTGCGAGCTAAATGAAAGGATACATGTTATTCATAGACAATGTTGCTTATTATTTATACAAAATGTTCATTTAATGGCCACCCTTGCACCATATGTGTATGTAGGGGGGCATAATTTAATGTACACCCTACATAAACAAGAGTTTTTTCTCATCATAGAAAACATGAAAAATTATAAGTCTTGAAAGTTGAAGCATCTCACTTTGCATGCCATCTACGAAAAAAATAAGTATAGTACATGTTTATTTATTATATTTTGATATATCTTTCAGTGGGATTCTTGAGTAAATAAATCGACTATGGGAAGATAAAACACCTACTTGATATTTTATATCGGTAGTTTTCAATTTATTAAGGAGAGGAATATCCAACATTGAATCATCATACCAAAGAAATGTAATAATAGCTCAAAATAAAAGGAAACAGATGTTGTAGTATGGCACCAAATTTGCACATTTCTTATGCTTTTCTCTTTGAACATTTTCAGCCTCTTGATGAGATGATTCATGCTATATAAACAACAAATCAATCTATTTGGAATTTTTGTTAGTAATTTGGCTTTGAATGAGATAGATAAGGAAAAGAGTATTAATATAAAATCTATTTCCTACTGTTAGGGAAAGTAGAAGAAGAAGTGTTTGTATCAAAACACACAACTCTTGTAAGAGAAAAGCTAGAAGACCAATAAGAAAATGAAATGTTGTGAGAAATTTTGAGAATATGAAGTGAGAAATTATGAAAAAGGACACAAATGGAAAAAAAATACATAAACCATAAGGTAAAATTCCAAGCTTAAAGAAGACATATTTTTCACTAAAAAAATAAGTAAAAACATGTTAAGAGGGAGGAATTTATTTTTTCAAGGCCACGATGATTCTCTTCGAAGTTTGTAGGCAATAAGCATAACCCTTTGGAAAACACTAGCAGTAATGTCAAGAAGGGATTATAAAATTCCAAAGTTATAAGTATAAATGGTTAGAGTCTAGACTATAACAATAACATTTACATTTTTTCTGTGAGCACTATGGAATGGGGTACTTCTAAATAAGATACTACAAGGTATGGCATGTGTATTTAACCTTCGATTAATACCAAAAATTATAACTTTACATGAATAAGAACTTTATAGGTATATTTATGTAGTTAAACAAATATCGATAAACATTTACTTCAAGTGATACACGTGAAAAGAGCAAGTGGAAAAATATAAAACAAACGTCAAGTTTTGCAATTTATTTGTCAAATGGAAATGAATATGAAAAGGCATAGTAAGTTCCTTGAAAGTTAATGAAATGAGATGGAAAACTTATTAAAGGATTACAATATATCTCTTCATATGGAATCTTGTGGCAAGAGCATACTCTTTCCCCACATGCCTTAAGGTAATAACATTTAGAAAGCAAGCTTCACTTTTTTTTTTCTTTTGAAGAGAAGACCATATAGAACTAAGACAAGTTCCCAATGTTAAAAGGAAATGAATAAGCACAACACTAAAACACAAACATTCAATTGAGTCAATAAAAGATGTAAATGCACTAACTCAACATGCTACACCTTATATCAGGGGTGTTATATAAAGTATATGAAGAACGAGAGACGTCAAAAGATCATAACTTGATAGTTCTAGAATGAAAATGCCATCACAAAGGACATCTACAACAATCCCATTTTTAATCTACTGCTATATTTGATATCCTCTTTCAAGAGTGTTTTAGATCCTTGGATAGTCACATTGTTGCAAAAATTTACTAGATGCAAACATAATGCCTAATGTTCTTAGTTTGAAAATAGTTTTTTTTTCGGTTGCAAATAATATTCTCCAGAGTTGTTCACAACAGTGAAAATAAGCAGTAAAGAAACAACTATTTTATCTTGATGATACAGAAATTTAGTGAGGCTAAGCTAATTTGAAACAAGAAAGTCCTAATACATATCATATTGTGCATCACCTTCGCCTTCTCCATTGTTGATATTTTCAATCATTATTGGAAATATACACAATAGAATATTTATATAATTAAAAGTAATAGATTTACAAATCTATTGTCAAAAAATGTTAGAAGAAAAGCTTCAATCAACCCTTATTTTTCAAATATTTAAAAAAATATATATTGCATTGTAATCATTTAAATTTCTAATGAGAAGATCAGTTGGNAAAAAATGTTAGAAGAAAAGCTTCAATCAACCCTTATTTTTCAAATATTTAAAAAAATATATATTGCATTGTAATCATTTAAATTTCTAATGAGAAGATCGGTTGGTTGGTCCAAATGTTTGCTAAGAAAATTGCAGAAAAAACCCATTTGTTATCAGTTTCAACTTTCAACCACGAACCACCACATTAAAAGAGAAAGAAACAAATAAATAAACAATAATAAAGTAAACAAAAGATAAAATTAGGAAAATGGACTCAAAAGTACGTCAAGCCACAATGACTTGCAGTAGTGAATAAGGAATCTCGTGAAAAAGAAAAGAAAAAATTAGCAAAACAAAGGGTGTAAACCCCAAAGAATGAAACTGAAAAACAATCTTGTGTAAAGGGAGAGGGAGACCAAGCACTCACGTAGAAAATAATATTTGATAGATCACAACTAGAGACAAAGAAAAGGTTTGTATACTAATCCTCATTAGAATCAAATGAAGAGCTAATAGCCATGTCAAACACTGAAAGTACCAACCCAATCCTGCTAATATCATTCCATTAAATATCATTCATTCCATATGAATCTTTTTATAAGAATTATTGACCATGAATTTCTAGAAGAGACCCCTAGAATCTAACCGAACATCTTCTAAAATATTTCTATCATGATTAGTGTTGTCCACCAGGAAAATACATTGATTATAAAAAACAAAATTTAAAACATATTTGACCTAATTTTAACACATCTGTGCTAAACAATCCAAAATTTGTCATTTTTCGAAACTAGTTTTCATTACACATATAATTTTATTTAAATAACATCCGATTCCTTTGCACCTAGCAAATGGATTTGTTGATTCTAAAATTTAATGATAGGAAATAGGATAAAAATGTAACGTATATCTTACAAAGAACAAATCATTGCATAAGAGTGAATCAACTCATCTAAAATATAAGTTTATGGATATGTGATACGAATTCCTTTATAGTTGTTCTTTCCAATCCCATTAACATAATTGGGCCTTGAAAAATATTCATTATTTTTATTTCTGTCAAATGGGTTATTGGAAGATCAATATACAATCAATTTCTATTTGTATGATCTGGACATATGTAAGTTTGGATTCAAATCATACATGTCTATTGATCATATCCAAATATGGATATTCCTTGTGAATTTCAACCACTCGTTGGTGATTCTCTTGAATGGATCCATTCTCATCTTTGTTATCATCATTCTCACCATATCCATCATCTCCTTGGGAAGCAAGAGGATACACCCATTGAAATAGCTCTCGATCCCTCAAGAGCCATACCCAAAAAGGAATTTAACCAATGAAAAAATCAAGTACAAAGAATCATAAAATCCCTAGATTGTCATAATGTTGAGAAAATTTCCTAGATGCAAACATAATGCCTAATGTTCTCAGTTTTAAAATATTATTTTTCTTGGGTTGCAAAATAAATCCTCGGGCCATACTGGTTCACAACAATGAAGATGAGCAATAAGAAAACAATGATTTTACCTTTGATGATATGTAACAATAGTGAGGATGAGATGATTTGAAACAACAAAGGATTGAGATAGATGAGATTGAACATCACATTTTCCATTGGATCAAGTGAAAACATAGAGACCTTATCCTCACTTCATGTAAATGACAGAACAACCTTATTCATTTCAAATTAGAGCACAAACTTTTAAAACTCTTCTTCTTCCATTTCAAAACAAGATAAGCCCTTTGATTAAACAAAAATGCCATGAAAAATAACTGAATAAAAAATCAGGCCACATAACCCCACATGGTTGCAGATAACAAAACCATGCTTCCAAACCATGCCATGGAAAAATACCTAAATGAAAACTCAGGCCATATAACCCCACATTGTTGTAGAAAACAAAACCATGCTTCCAAATCCTGCCATGAAAACTTTCGTGAATGAAAACTTAGGCCACATAACCCCACATAGTTATAGATACCAAAACCTCACTTCCAAATCAATAAATTGTTGAGCCTCATCTCTCTAGATGTCTTGATCAGAAATATGGATCTGGCACCCCACTATGTATAAATGGCTCTCAATATTTTCCACTGTTGTACAACCAACCAAATTCTCTCCATTAAATACAAACCCTAACCCTGAAATCCTCAAAATGAAACCTTGGAAAGCCCCTTGGATGGCACGAATGATTTCCCCTAATTAGATCACATTGTTCCCTTGTATATATAACACTATCCACAATGGTTTCTTAGGCATCAATGGATCGCACCTGAAATCAATTTATATGCTAATGATAACCATTCAAATAATAAGCAATCCATCAATAGGGACAAGGATTACCATACATAAATTGAGCCATTCCTTTTTATCCTTCTCTCACTTGATCTCCTTTCTCCATACGTGGAACGACGAGATCCAGTCCATCTACTCTTTCAAAAAACATTGACAATGAGGGGTATTTCATTTTGATCTCTCAATTATAAATGATAGAATAAAATTTTGCAATAGCGAATCACGAAATTTGCTAAAAGAGAATATATCCCCAATTGAAACATATTATTTGAATGGAATTCCCTTCTCGCCGATGTCTTTTAATTTTACCCCCTTTTTCATCCTTTCATTGTGTTTTTTTATTTTATTTTATTTTATTTTTTTGTTTATATATATATATATATATATATATATATATATAGTAAAAAATATTAACTTATTATATTGTATTTCATATATATATATATATATATATATATATATATAGTAAAAAATATTAACTTATTATATTGTATTTCATATATATATATATATATATATATTTTAAAAAATATTAACTCATTATATTGTATTACATAACATATATATATTACTTACATTATATTACTACTACATTTAAATATAAATAATCATATAATATAATATAATATGTTTTATAGATATATTTCAACTATTGCATAAAATTACCCCCATTGTGCATGATCATCGAATAGACCAGGGCAGTCATTAATATTCCAGTAGCGCGCCATGATCTTGAAAAATTTAAATTGACATGATGCAATATGCATTTACTTGCCAAAACTTCGACAAGGTGTCGAAATGGTCAAACTGAGACTGCTTTGGCCAAACAAGATATGGGCATGGTGAGTACAACTAAATGAATGACATGACACCAACCGCTTGTCACTACAATGGAATAGACAAGGAACGATGAACTTACATTATAAAAATTTTAAGAGTAAATAAATTTGATGGTAAGACATTTGAGTTTAAAGGTGGTAGAACAAGAGTAATCTTTTGAAAATTGCATGATAAAATTTTAAATTAAAAAAAATTAGTCATTTGTAATTGTGTGACTAACTATTTAGTTGTACTTTTTATCCAACAATTAAATTAGTCATTTAATTTAGTCATTTTAGTTGTGTAGCTCTAATTTAGTCATTTTTTTCTTAAAAACACTCTCGTGACTAACTTTGTTTAGTCACATAGTCATTTATCTCACTTTTTCTACTAGTGTGGATTCAGAAGAACTAGGTTCTTCTACTCTTAGCTAGGGTGGTGTCATACTCAATAGGTAACGGTTTCTTCATATTCTAGTTTGAAAAACAAGTAGAAGGGGATCTTAGTTTCCAAAATAGTCTCTACTTCATGGGTCCCCAAGGAATGTTTTTGAACAAATGGACCCCAAAATTCAACCCATCCATGGGAATATCCTTGATGGTTCTAATTTGGGTCAAGCTTCCGCAACTTTCGATTCACTACTGGAATGATGAATCAATGCGCTTAGTAGGGAATTCGCTTAAGAAGTATATTAATAGAGCTAAATCCAAAGATCGGTTTTCAAGTGCTTAAATTTGTGTCGAAGTTGACATAGAGTTAGGGATTGTTGAATTCATAAAGATAATAGTAGATGATTGGTTGCACATCCAACAATTAGACTATGATCAACTTCCATTCAAATGTTGCTCGAGTCATGTACCATGACTAACTAGTTTGATGACTTTTAACTGTTACTTCCTGTGAAGATACATCAATACCATTTTTAACTAGAGGAGTATTTTATATTATGCCAAACTTGTTCTAGACAGAGTCTTAGTAAATATGCCGGAAATTTTTCTCATTCGTGGATATGTATAGGAGTTACACAACTTCTTTCCGCACGATGTGTCAGATATAACTAACTAGGAACTCTGTAAAGTTTTACTACTTTACAATATGCTCTATCCAAGCAACATATTTGATGTGATATTTCTTGATCACTGTACTAGTCAGAATCCATATGTATGTGAAACTTAATTTCACTGACCGACATATGTCTGAATCTACATACACTTGTACCAAGTTGGTAATAAATCACATGCTTTGTTGTGCATGTTTATGTACTAACTATAAATCATATAACTGATCATAGGACCTATAAAGATATGTCTAACATCTATGAGATCCTACAAATATGAATAAGAATAAGATTCATCTTTATGTGTGTGATCATATATTTATAATGCATTGTTCTTGAATCCTTTCAAGAACTCTATGCAATATTTTCTGAATAAAAGAAAAATTGTATAGAATCACTCTTATACCTCTAAACTTAAGAATCATACAAGATTATTGCATATAGATTCCTTTTTAATATGAATACCATAAATGGTTTCTACATAGCATGAGGTTAATTTAACCAGTTCCATTGTTTTTTTAAAGAGCTAGCAAATCTAGCTTCTCCCTCTCAACATATAGGATGTGAGAATCATAAATTTGAGTCGTCCATCACAGAGACTCATACTTTTCTATATCTAACACATATATGAATATAATTAAGATAAATACATTACCTTTTGGATTCTTTACATTTCCCTGAATATAATTATGGTTTCTATTATGGCTTCTTCCTAAGAAACATAGGAATCTCTCGATCTGCTCTTTTTTAGGATCAACCATCCAAATCAATCCATGCCATTCTCTTCTTGTAGGTTAGGGAATATTTTTTTCCTACAAGAAAAATATTCAAATGATTAATCACATTGTATAACCAAGAAATGTAATCACACAAAGACTTTCAACATACAGGAAATGGTTCACATAGATATGTACATAGACTAAATCAATGTTTTGACATAACCCAATTCATATATCATAAATAATTATGCATCCCCATATTCATATCTCATGAAACAATCATGCATTCTTTATATTCATATCTCATGAAAAATCATGCAACCCTGTACTTTTCTTAATTTAGACATAATATAAGTTTTACTATTTACCAATAGATAGGATAATAACATATGTTTTTAATTATGTTATACTATAACATCATTCCTAATCGTAGGAATACATATCTCTATATAACTGTAATGAAACACATTCAAATGCATATAGATCTAAAGATAATATAATAAACAAAATACAAGGACTTGTCTTTTATTGTTTTGCATGCTCCCTCTTAATATCTACTTCCTTGCGGAGATTATTGGATCCCCTCGGTCTTGATATCCTTGCAAATTTAAGTGCATATAGGAGGAATTGAATCTCTACATGGGGAAATTGTATCCCATGCAACATGGAGAGAATTCTCTTCTTTAGGAAAAAATTCTTTCGATGACCATAATCCTCTTATTAGGATGAATTATAAACTCTATGAGGCTCTCATTACACACAAGATCCATTGAAGAATAATAATATCCAAACCACAAATCTTTGGGTCGTTTAACCAATTTTCCTAGATTGAAAAGACGTCCATAACATCAATTTTGAAAAGTTCTTCTTCAAATACCTAATCATATATCCCAAACGGTTGTGAATTTTTGAAGTACACTAAGGTGTAAGCAAAATCAACCCATTTGGGAATTGGGTTTTTTAATGGTTTTGGTAGATTCCTCACATATTTATCAGAAATTCTCCATGAAATTTGTCTCCTGGAAAGTGACAGGAATGGTACATACTGAGTTTCTCTTGGATTCACCATGCATTGGATGAATCCACTTCAATAATTGTGGATAGGTGTCTATCCTCCAGTATTTCCCATACCATTTCCTTCCATGTGTTGAAGTTAGAAGTTCCCTTGATATGGTCTTACGACCAAACCGAGATTGATGCCATGGCTAAAATATTTTTCTCAACTATTAAAGATCTACGTAGGAATTAGTTTGTTGCACAAAACTAAGGTCCTTCACACCCTTTGCTCTAATAAGATGTTGATGTTTGAGGAAAATCAAATATGCTTGAACTTTAAAACTATTAACAAACAATTTCAGCACTTATGAATTTCATAAATTAGTCGCATGAATCTCATAAATAAATCAGCTGCATAAATCAAATCCATAAATTAGCCATATAATTCAGTCAACCATACGAGACAAGATATACCTTTTGAAAACCATGCAAACACATAAAATAAAAAACACAACAATTCTTTGAGTATGATAGATAGATTTGTAGAGAATGGTTTACCACACATAAGCATATTTCCTGATAAGATATATCACATCAGTAGTAGAGAAGACAGATCCAATGTAACCCCACAAAAACAATTGTATGCAACTATATTGAACTTTCCATATTCCTAGCATATTAATAACAATCCAAAAACCCTAGCATGCAGAAGGTAGCACATAGGAGGCACAATAAACACACTGATAGCACCATATAGTGCATTCCCAATGAGGATCTATATAGAACTCTTTCCATGCAAACATTATCACCCTTCCTTTCCTCAATTAGCTTTAACTAAATGTTCATTGTATTGAACTGAAAGTGAGATGATTTTAACTAAATGTTAACTCAATTAAATTGAATGTTAACTTACTTAAAATGAATGTTAACTAACTTGAACTAAATTTTAAGTTGTTTGAGCTGAATGATAAATGAATTGAACTCAATATTTAACTGAATTTTGAACACTATCTAACAATCTTACGTAAGTGTCATCAGTGCTTGACTCTTAGTGCCATCCATGCATAATTTCTGTTATTAACTTTTACATGGATCTCATTAGTTTAACTTATGCATGTCGATTGATGAAGATTAAGCTCTTATTTACTTAATTGATTACATTCATTAATATTTCAATTGATGCTTTCACTAAGGAATTGATTGAGGAATTCATATTTTACCGACGCTTTATAACTCAAGTTCACTCAGACATTTGCATGGGAAATTTGAATTCTTTTTCTCTATGCTTTATCTCATTATCATTAAATAATTAATGCATGGTCCATAGGTTTATTATTTATCCATCTTATCATATCATACTTAGAATCATTATTCCATACATACTAATGATCATATATATTACCCCATTCAATATAGTCATATGCTAAAGTAATTCACTCTAGTGGTAGCTAATCCCTAAAGGAGAGTTATAGCACTCAATGACCATGACTAGAAATATATCACATAGTATAACCACATGAATTGATACAACAAAAGTCCATCTCCATAATCGGAGATCCATTCTCATAGGGTACCATCTATAAGAATGATTCACTTGATCAACACAAGATCAATCTTGATACAACACAAGATTCCAACCTTGATACAACACAAGATGACAGTATAGGAGTCCATATCAATACATGAGGACATACATAGGACTTGATACAACATCATGTCCTGACTTGATACCACACAAGTCTTGAAGAGAAACTCCTAGTGTTGTACAATCAATAATAACAATATTGGAGGAAACTAGAATAAATGATAACCATCACCTAGTTTATTAATATACATCTCATCTGGGATTGTGTAGTACACTCTATGTCATGGTATTGAAAGAGTAGTATTGATTCAATTTATACATAGAGTGAAATACTCTTAGTTTTATATCACTTCAAATTTTAAACATGCTAGCAACTGTTCATCATGCATTATTCACAGTGGCCTTGCATTTCATCCCTTCAATATTTTCCCTTTGTGTTTGTTGTTATCTAATATGTTTTATCTAATGGCCTTGAATCCCCCTTTAAATTTCCCATTCATTATCCTCAACAATAGGGAAGCATTCAATTGAGCCTTAGGATTCTCTCATTGATTAGTAGTTAATCAAATATGCTACATGTAGATTGAGACAATACTGTAGATTTCTATTTGTTTAGATATGTAATCCATCATCAAAGGGAACACACTTAAACCTAAATATTTTCCCTAAAACAAATGGGACTAACATCAATTCATGGAGGCCAATTCCATTGGTTTTCCCATAGACTCATATCCCATATCAAATTAATGAAGAAAATAGTAAATGTCTATAGGGATTCCTTTCTCATTAGATGTGCATATGTTCAACACTAATATGCAATAAAGTAGGAAACTAGTTGGACATAGACTATATTCCCACCCCTAAAGGATGAATCAATAAGAAAACTATTTATATTCAACCTGAAAATGTTGTATTCTTTCGAATCTTCAAACTAATAACCTTCTTACTAGCTCACAAAATTTTTAAATTCGATAAGGTGATGACATGCCAAACTTACTCTTGAGATGTCATGGATGAGAGAATATAAAGAAGGATGTCCCTTTTATGGTTGGTTCCATATTGACCATTTTTTGTACCTGATTAGGTCTCAGATTATTTTACATCCATCATGCATGTGATTTTCTAGAAGGATAACCAAGTCTTGGATTTCTACTACAAGCTCTAAACTGTGACCTCTTCTCCAAGGATAACCTTGACAGTTCCATAATACTAGCTTAAATTTTAAGATATACTTAGTTACCAAATTTCATTATTGGTATCATGCTTCTTACATGGTATGAAGAAAACAAATGCTTATATTTCTTTGGCATTGATTAATGAATAATTTTGGTAGTCACCTTGATGTAGGTAGCTACTACAACAGATTTGATGGATGCATATATTGATTTTTTCCTTGGTGGATATGAATAGTGACAATATATTCCTCTTTGTATCCAACAAATATTCCCCATGAGTATCATTTTTTGTGGACATGGAAGTTACATGTCTCCTTACTATTTTCACAATCATTATCTTTTGACAATCTTTTTAGGACATACCTTCAATTGCAAATAATAACAAATTAGAATTAATGTTTTGATTGATATGTTATCATACAGTTTTGGTGTTGATTCTTAGCTATGTATTTTAGGTTTAACTAGTTTCTATCATCATAAAAAGTATTGATGTATCAGTGAACAATGAATGCATCCTTGGAGATATGTGAATTGGTTTTTATTTTCATGGCTTGAATGACACAGTAAAGTTTGTTAAACTGTAATCATTTAGTATTCTTTGGTTTATTGTGTAAAAGTATGTTCCAACAACAATGTGGTATCGATTCATTCTTGTATTGAATGCATATTTGCATACATTGCACTGAGGTTGTCCCCACATTACTATTTTCCTTTCATAACTTGGATCAACACACATCTAAACCTTTGGCTTAGTTTACATGGTATATAGGTTGACCTTTCTTGGTGACATGGCACAACGTCTAGCTACTACTAGTTAGGAACCATTGTTAATGAGGCTAATGAAGTAGCTCATCCTACTTCACTGCCATACATAGGAGGCATAATGACCATTGAAGAGGTGAGGTACTAATGTTCATATTAGAATAAAATGTGCCAGACTACATGTTTTTTTAACTGTCTTATTGGAAATTTGAAATCTTGGGAATATATTATGTAACTTATATGTGTGGTAGATATGTGATTTCCTACATTAGGATAATTTAGGATTCAAAATATTTTAGCAACAAATGGATTATAATGATATATCTCATTATTTTTAAGGTATAGAGAAAATCAAATTCCTTATTTTTTTGTTTTATATTAATCCATTTTTATCTATAACTATGTTTTAGTACACATAATAGACAAATAAATCACCAAACAACTCAATGGAGGTAGTCAACAATAAGGCTCATTGGTTTCACAGAAGGATAGGAGGAGGAATAGGTGGATGAATCAGCAAAGTATTGACTTTGGAATCACTAAAGGATAGAATTTTTTTTTTCTATCTATGTTATACTTCATAACACATGTCTTGTTTTCCATTAGGTAATGAGTTCCAACTATTATTTATGTTTGAAATACTAGTGTCAATGTCATAATTTATGGATTATTGTAATGCAGAATTTTATACTTGTCGATATATCATTCCCAGTTCATTTCTAATATATATTGTATTTCTATTCCCCGCAGGACCTTGTTGGTCTAATAATCTAAATTTTTATTTTAGGATATTTTAGCTTAGTGTTGCTTACGTTGTTGTAGTTCTACTCCATTTCATTGGCAAAATTTCTTCTTGTCCTGTTTGTTCTTCCTCTTTCCTTGTTATCACCTTTTCCTAGTGGTATCAATTATCTCTTTAGTCATGTTCCAAGGAGATCAATAGGTATTTATCGTGTGTATGTCTTTTCAAATATCAATGTTAGTTTTTCTTAATATCTAATTAGATTATCTAGGATATTTATCTGAAATAATAACAAATACAACAAAATGCATAAGATGTAAAAGATGCACAAGAGACAAATATTTTCATTGGGGAAACCATAAAGGAGAAAACCCCACAAACTTCTTTAGAATAGTAAGATGATCAAAAGCTATAATAAGAAATATTCAGCAACTATATTTCTCTCCTCCTATGACTCTGTCTCTCTCTCCAATGCCTTAGAGAGTGTGTGGGGTGTGTATAAATGAGGGAGAGCACCTCCCTATTTATACCCTTTCAAGTCACTTACCAAATATAAGACTCGAGCCTACATGTCATCTCACATGGGGCCCACTTCTCCTAGAGAGACCACTATAACATATTACATGATGTTACACTGGGGACTATTGCCCAACTTACAATGGAGGTTGTACCTCAAGGTCTAGACACAATTTATACATCCCATAAATGGGTAACATACATCTCCAATGGGGGTACAACAACATACAATAATAATATATATAAGAATATCTTCCGAAGTTACAAATACATCAACAACCACATCTTTGGTTAATGTCGTAAGTTCCTATTTATTTCTCCCAGTATCATAATTTCTAGTTTTTAAGCATAGATGAGCTAACTTTGCATAGCATGTTCAATCATTTATGGTTTCTTCCATGAATATGATTACTATTTTTAGATATTGTGGGCTACAACATATAATTTACATAACCCAATACACATTACTAGGCCTAGGTCTCACAAAATCATCTAATGATAAAATTTTGTCATTAATAGTGCGAAGGGCATAGCCATAATATAGTTTGTCATATAATGTTAAAAAATTCATAATCAAAGCCATATTGAAAGAGGCACTATAGCAAATAATTTTACATGGTCATGGATATCCAACTGTTTTCTAAACAATTTATATGCCTAACATTTCTATTTTCATCTTATACATTGTTCGCTAACCTACTTGTGAATATTAATTCAGTTGTTTCACATTTTGTCAAATGAAAAACACGTGATGTTCTACCTCTAGGATAATTTGGTGTCTTGCATCACCTTATACACTTGTATTCAATAAGCCCAAATAATTTTTTGTACTTTCATATTTTTTCTATGACGCCCTATAAAATTATGTTTTAGTCGCAACCAAATATATCGTGTTTGGAATCTAACAAGAGATGAGGAAAATTGCAACACAATTGTTGAATGTGACTCGACACATTTGTTTGGTCTTAATAATATAACAAGGTGGTGTAAATAGTGATTCATGCCATTCAGAAAGACTCTTACATGTAGAACTTATTTTTTCCTCTAGTAGGACCCCTCTGATTGATGAGAAAAATAAAAAATAATTTGAGAAGTCCAAGCACAGGGACACAACCAAAATATACATTTTATAATTAATTGCATTCATGAAGAAGCTTAGAAACATAGCTTGTTTTTTCCTCTACAATCACCCTTCCATGATGAGAGAAATATAAAATTATTTATAAATTCATTCCCATGCCTTTCTTGAATAGGAATACAACCATAATATACATTTCATAGTTTCAAGCTATGTTGTTGGGAGCGGGGAGTGGAGTGGAGCTTCAAAATATCCCATTTCATGAGCATTTTTATGAAGTATATATTTTAATATATTTTGATGGATTTATATCTAATAAACATGTAGGATGTTGAATTAGATATTCACAACATGGATTAACCATATAACATCAAGTATATGTAGTTATCACTTATAACTAATGTTTGAATATCCTTAGAGGAATTCTTCTCCTTAGTCTACTACTTATTCAACTCATTTATCGCCATTTGGACTCCATGCATGATCACTCTTTTATATTTGATTTTGTTTAGAAACATTACAAACCAAGAAGAATAATCATGAAATTATTCCATGTTATTTTTCATTAACCTTTATGAAGTATTTAATTCATCCGATATTTCAAAAGCATAACATTGGAACTCAAACAAGTTCATATATGCATATAAGGCCAACCAAGAATTATCATGGACATGTAATTTTTTATTCCTATGTTAAGTTTCTCGCCAACCCTACCAGTGGCTAGATGTTCGTTAACCAGATGAGCCTCCCGGTTACTGATCAAGACTTAGAAAAGCATGGAGATCCACCATCAAACTTAATACACATTGAGTTTTCCCCCAACCACTTCTTCCTCTTCTCAGGGTTCCTAATTTCCTTGACATAGAAAAAAATAGAGTTGGATTATGCAGTTGAGGGGAGCAGTACTGCTGCAAAACCCGAAGAAAATTCAATCCTTTGTGTAGTAGGGAGAACCAACTGAGCGGATCCAAGGAGGAAAACCAAAGAAAAATACCTTTGAGCACAACAAAGAGCCACCAAATTATCCCTCCTGCATCCATATCTCGCCACCTTAAACAAATTTGTTGTACAATCCTAATGCCCACATGTTACAAATCAACCTCCATCAGAACCGAAATTAATGGTGATGATACAGGTTTGTCAAACACTTTGATGGTGAAATTTTTATAGCTCCTAGATCTAACTTGAGAAGCAATTCTCACATCATGCTCGCTTAAAATTTATGACAAAAGCATCGTGTGATATTTCTTTCCTTCATGCTTGTTAAAATAAGGCAGTATGCTTGCTCTTGGAGAAGCGCGGTATGGTGATGCCCTTTTTTCGGACCTTGTCGACTAAATACTAAAAATGAATACCTTAGTTTTGTTGAAATAAGAGAGTTCTCCTCTATATTTTTTTGTACTTTTTTGGACTTTGGAGACCAACTTTACGAAAAATTTCCTCCGTAGAGTCTTCTTTAACATTTTTAGACCCTCAAAATTGTGAAACACCACCGAGCATCCACTAATTCGGGCTCGTAAAATCCATGGATGAATGCTTTATCAAGCATTGTTCTATCTCTTCTTCAAGTTTGATCAATAATGAAGAAGGTCCTACATTTTCATTCTTAGACTCATTAAACCTTTACAAAAAAAAAAGGGGAAGTTCATTCAAATGTATTTTATAGCATGGACCAAATTCTTGTTTCTTTTAATAAAGCATCAGTTTTGAGTCTATCAACAGTTGGGTTCTAGTTTTTTTCCTTAGGATTAATACTAGTCTCTGAGTTCTTACTCCTCCGGTTGGTTACTCTTCTANTTAATAAAGCATCAGTTTTGAGTCTATCAACAGTTGGGTTCTAGTTTTTTTCCTTAGGATTAATACTAGTCTCTGAGTTCTTACTCCTCCGGTTGGTTACTCTTCCAATTATATGGAGAATCTATCAATGTATCCTACATCAATATTTGAATTGTTGATACTTTTGTGGCTAAAGTTTCCTAAGTCACATTTGTGTCATATCCATTGTTCAAGGATAAAACCCGTTTCGACCATTCTGCAGTTATCTTGACCNATTTGAATTGTTGATACTTTTGTGGCTAAAGTTTCCTAAGTCACATTTGTGTCATATCCATTGTTCAAGGATAAAACCCGTTTCGACCATTCTGCAGTTACCTTGACCTTCTATGTCGGCCACTCCTTGGTACTAGTTCATTACATCAAGTCTTTCAATGGTCCTTGCTGCAAAACTTTTTCCTAGTTCCAAATCAAATCAATCTTTGAATTCTCTCATGTTGGGTGTTGGAGAATTCCTTAATGCCTTTCTTCCAATAGATCTCCTCCTACCGACTTCAACTCATCTTTCTTTAGGAATGAGATTTAGAATTTATAACAATACCTTGGGAATTGAAACCATCAATGGTAGTTTCCCTCACTCTTGGGTATCGTGAATACCTTAAATGTTTTCTACTCGATGGATTCTTCAGGTGTTAGACTTCAGGACAATTTATTCACACTTGTTATAATGTACTAATTTCCTTGGGGACCATTTTCATTGCTGGTGACATCCCTCGCATTTGTTATGGTTTTCATCAATGGCCAGTAATCAAACAGTTTCCTCCATGTTCGACTTCATCTTGTCTATTCACATGGTTATGATTCGAACCTTTGGATGGTTTGGATTGAATACCTTGGCTTAACAGTAGCATCATCATCTTTTTTATATTTCTCGAGCTGCGCAAGACCTTGTCACATTGCATACGACATTTGTTAAGACATAGATCCACCTTGTATTTGTGTGAATATGATTGTTTTTTTAGCATGGATCCAAGATGTTCATTCCTGGCCATAACTCTTCTAGATTTTACATGGTACCTTTTTGCATATTGTGTGGCCATGATAGTTACATTAGTTATACACATGTTGGATCCACCTTGTATCTTTTTAGTGCTCATTTGTATATGGACATTTATTTCCTATATATGAGATTATCTGACATTTATTCTCTTTTAGGTACCTTTATTCGAACCTATGATCTTGGTTTCTCTAGTTTCTTCGACTCCATGATCCAACAGCTCCATATTTATAATTTAGTTAAGATATCTACTGTTAGTGCCAAAAATTGTTCTCATGCTACTAAAGAAAAATCCAACACAATCTCAATAAGTAAAATTAAGTAAAACATGTTTTCTAGGGTTTTGGTTGTGCAGTTTGTAAACAAGAGGGTAAAAAATCATAAGGCTAAGACAAACACTAAATCATGCAACAAAGAATACCGAGATGTATCATATATGAAGCATAAAACTAGAACAACATAAACACATTATTGAATTTCATCCATAGCTCACAAGCATTTCATGAGAAATAACATTAAACATGAAATGAATTTATAAACTAAATGATTAAACCAATCAAAAAATGAAACCAGCAGATAAGATACAAAGGGCTTATAGTTTGCATATATACCATAATCAGTAATTCAAAATACATAAGATTTTCTGAAACTTAGCTCTGAATAGTAGCTAACAGCGTCCCCTTCTACAAAAATTTGAACCGTTGGTCTTTCTTCAGTCTTACTTTTATCCTAGTTACCCAAAACAATTACATAGCTGAAAAATTTCTTTTTAGGTCATACTACCAAATTACTTAACAAAAATAGAGTCATACATATTAAACTAACTTTTTACAAAGACTAACTAATAACCACTATCATTTAAAGCATTTTACAAATCCTTAGCATCCTATGCCAAAAGAGCTATCCCTTCCAATGCTTGAGTCTTCTTTCTTGTTTTCTTATGGTCAACTTCCAAGTCTTTTACTCTTTTTGAAAGATCCTGATTTTGCTGTGTTAGGTCTTGAACAATTTGCTTCAATTCTGCATACAGACTTTGTGTCTATATTTTCCTTTTCAAAGCTTCCTTAGAGGCTGCAATTAACTCTTGATAATGGCTATAGACCTCCTATAAATCCTCTCTTAATCTTCTGTTAGCAACTACTAATCCCTCATTTGTTTCATGCAGGTATTCTATCTGATATTTATATTGTTTAATACTTCTCTGCAAATTTTCATTCTCTGAATCAATACACTCTCCTTCTGAAACTGGATGCATTCCTTCTGGTATCCAAGGGATCTTCAATTTCTTAAAGATCTCTTCATCTTCCTCCTGCTGCTCTGTCATAGCTACAGGAGCCCCTGGAGATTCATTAACTTCAAAACTGCATTGGGTTTATGGTTCTGCAATCTTTTCTTTCTTTGCACGGAAATTTGTTATGACTGAATGCTGCTTCATTGAATCATCTTGATGATGGTCTAAGACTACTTTCCTTCGAACTTATTTTAACATTTATGAAATTTTAGTTTCAGTGAAGGCTGACTTATTGTCTAAAATAACTTGTTTCTTACCCTTCATCTCCTTTACATTTAAACCTTCATTCTCTTGTAACTCTTCTTGGGATGAAGATTCTTCTATCACTGTAATTTTCTTCTGAGCTAACTTAGGGTTTAGCAATCTTTTCATATTCAATCTTAATTTATTCTTGGGTCTGGTATTAGGCCTCCAACATGCCCCAATCTCCCCCAGCATGCTCAAATTTTTTCCTTGATGTTTGATAGATGCTAGCTGAACTGCCTTTCTTTTGATTCCTCATGACATTACCCCTTCTTAAGACTGTTCCTGTAAATCTTGTTCAGTGTCAGCCCTAGCTTCATCAAAAAGTGGACTTTCCTTATCTTCGGATTGTACTCCCATAGGAAATTGTTCCTATTCTATCAAACTTTCATCTACTCCCTGGTTTACTTCTTCATGAAGGCTATCTTCTACATTCTCCAAATCCTGCATTTGACCCTTTGATATTTCATTTTCCTCAACCTTATTTTGTTGTTCATTTTCAACATTTTCATCCCTTTGGTTCACAGACTTTCCTTGCACACTATCTTCTTCTATCTTGACTATGGCCTTTTTATTCAATTTCTTGACTAAATTATGTTCGTTGTTCAACTGGATTTTATTTGATTGGTCTTATTTCTCAGATTGAAACCCAGACCAGAATAGAAAATAGTCCTAGGATTTTTCCTTCTTTTGGAGCACAATACTTATGATTAGATTTATGAGACCATGATGAAATATGGACTGTTTAGTATGGTCTTGATGCTCTTTTACTCTGTTGGACATCTTTTGTAGACTCTTTAGAAAAACGAAAGGAAGGTTCATCTTTACTTCATGGTTTAGATGCTACAAAAACCTAAAATGATACTTCAATACAAATGCATATCTTCCTTCACAAGTTACATAACTTTGCAGAATTTTAATTGGTTCTCTCCACTCTGGTTTGAACTTCTGGATATGCACTCCTTTACCCCAGTCTGCAACAACATTTGGAAGCAAGTAATTATGTGAATCAAAGTTAAAAGTTACCTTCTTGAACCAATATTCACCTTCATTAGGGATCCATGTAGCCTCTGTTATTAGTTATCTGGTCAGCTCAATCTTTAGGGTGTCAAAAGTAACTATATCATTATCCAATCCCTGAGAAAACTTATATGAAACTTCTATGTGATGTCCATCAATCTTCTCAAAATAGTTTAACCATCCTGCTTCTGAAAATAACCTTGCACAGTCAGGGAAAGCTTGAACCCAAGACATATATGAGGGTTCATCTCTGTTTGTATTCCCACTCCTCTTCATTCTGGATAATTAAACTTAAAAAATGTTTCCTTTAGTAAAGAACTTATAAAGTCTATTAGAATATTTGAAATTTTAACAATCAATCATATATTGAGAAAACTAAACCCTTGAGATGAATTTTACTTCTCAAACTGATAAGTATTTTGACTCTATTGACAGAGAAAATTCGACATTGAGAAAAAATTGAGTTTCTACACTAGCATTCCTAGTTAATCTCCATAACTAATATTCTGTCAGTGTGAACCCGGATACATGGAATATGATAGTAATTCACTTCATACTTGTTTGAATAATGGATTCAGTCGCTATAGATATGCTTTCCTGTCTTCCTAGGTGTCCAATTTCATTCTTAAGTCTTTCTCTGACTGCCACTACAGTGTTAAACAGTTACCATCCAAAGCCCTAAATTGTCGGCCTTCTTCAATATTCAATCACAAACTACGAGGTCTTGCCACGACTTCTATGGTCTTAATGCATTCAGGAAATGGGTATCTAATGGCGAATTTTCCTCATTGTGCATAATCATTATGGTTCCACTACTATGTATCTCATAACTTCCAAACAACCGCAACTCACCCAAATGATTCCTTGCATGATCTCATAACACTTGTCACAATGATTACTGTGGCTAAAAACACGTATCAAACTCATCAAAAGGTGTGAAAAACTTCTCCTATGCACGAATTTTGAAAATTTCAAGCCAAAATCATGGTTTTTCAGATAACATGATTTTCTTGTAGCACGCGTGTTTACCTTTTTTGAGCTTGCGCTACAAGAATATCTATTTTAATAATTTTCAAAACAAAACTCACAGCAAAGGGTTAAACTTTGTTTAAATGGATTTAAATAAAACCTTATGATATTTTTTAGAACCTTTAAGTCATATATACATTCTACAAGCCCTTAGAAACCATAAATTTCACTAAGTAAAACCAAATTTTGAAGAAACCTATTAAATAAACTATAAGTATAAGCATAAAATAAAAGAAAAAATTAAAGGAAACTAAAGTCAAAACTTAAAAATTAAAGAAAGACCATGCTTTAAAAACCAGCAAATGCTTTAAAATGAGAAACAAAAAAAGGCTATAATACCTACTACTAAAGAACAAGCCAAAACAATCACAATAAATAAAATTAAGTAAAATAGGTTTTCTAGGTTTTGGTTATGCAGTTTGTAAACAAGAGGGTAAAAACTCATAAGGCTAAGACAAACACTAAATCATCCAACAAAGAAATACTGAGATGTATCATATATGAAGCATAAAACCAGAACAACATAAACACATTACTGAATTTCATCCACAGCTCACAAGCATTTTATGAGAAATAACATTAAACAGGAAATGAATTTATAAACTGAGAGATTAAACCAATCAGAAATGAAACCAGTAGATAAGATAAATAGGTCTTATAGTTTGCATATATACCATAATCAGTAATTCATAATACATAAGAGTTTCTAAAACTTAGCTCTGAATAGTAGCTAACAGCCTCCCCTTGTACAAAAATTCAAACCCTTAGTCTTTCTTTAGTCTTACTTTTATCTTAGTTACCCAAAAATAGTTACATAACTGAAAAACTTCTTTTTAGGTCATACTACCAAATTACTTAACAAAAATAGAGTCATACACATTAAACTAACTTTTTACAAAGACTAATTAATAACCACTATCATTTAAAGCATTTTACAAATCCTTAGCAGCCTTTGCCAAAAGAGCTATCCCTTCCAATGCTTGAGTCTTCTTTCTTGTTTTCTGATGGTCAGCTTCCAGGTCTTTGACTCTTTTTGAAAGCTCCTGATTTTGCTGTGTTAGGTCTTGAACAATTTGCTTCAATTCTGCATATAGAATTTGTGTCTGTCTTTTCCTTTTCAAAGCTTCCTTGGAGACTACAATTAACTCTTGATAATGGATATTGACCTCCTCTAAATCCTCTCTTAATCTTCTGTTAGCAGCTACTAACCCCTCATTTGTTTCATGTATGTATTCTATCTGATATTTATATTATTTAATACTTCTCTGCAAATTTTCATTCTCCGAATCAATACACTTTCCTTCTGAAACTGGATGCATTCCTTCTGGCATCCAAGGGATCTTCAATTTCTTAAATATATCTTCATCTTCCTCTTACTGCTCTGTCATAGCTACAGGAGCCCCTGGAGATTCATTAACTTCAAATTTGCATTGGGCTGATGGTTTTGCAATCTTTTCTTTCTCTACACAAAAGTTTGTTATGACTGAATGTTGCTTCATTGAATCATCTTGATGATGGTCTAAAATGAACTTCTTTTAACATTTCTGAAATTTTATTTTCAGTGAAGGATGACTTATCCTCTGAAATAACCTATTTCTTACCCTTCATCTCCTTTACATTTAAACCTTCATTCTCTTGTAACTCTGCTTGGGATGAAAAGTCTTCTATCACTGTAATTTTGTTCTGAGCTAACTTAGGGTTTAGAAATTTTTTCATATTCAATCTTAATTTATTCTTGGGTTTGGTCTTAGGCCTCCAACCTGCCCCAATCTCCCCCGGCATGCTCAAAGTTTTTCCTTGATGTTTGATAGATGGTAGCTGAACTACCTTTCTTTTGATTCCTCGTGACATTACCCCTTCCTCAGTCTGTTCCTGTAAATCTTGTTCAGTGTCAGCCCTAGCTTCATCAAAGAATGGACTTTGCTTATCTTCTAACTATACTCCCATAAATACTTGTTCCTGTTCTATCAAAATTTCATCTACTCCCTGGTTTACTTCTTCATGAAGGCTATCTTCTACATGCTCAAAATCCTGTGTTTGACCTTTTGATATTTCATCTTCCTCAACCTTATTTTGTTGTTCATTTTCAACATTTTCATCCCTTTGGGTCACAGACTTTCCTTGCACACTATCTTCTTCTATCTCGACTATGACCTTTTTCTTCAATTTCTTGACTAAATTATGTCCTTTGTTTAACTCCCTTTTCTTTGATTGATCTTCTTTCTCAGATTGAAACCAAGACTAGAATAGAAAATAGTCCCAGGTTTTTTCCTTCTTTTGGAGCACAGTACTTATGATTAGCTTTATTAGAACATGATAAAATATGGAATGTTTAGTATGGTCTTGATGCTCTTTTACTCTGCTAGACATGTTTTGCAGACTCTTTAGGAAAAAGAAAGGAAGGTTCATCTTTGCTTCATGGTTTAGATGCTGCGAAAACCTGAAATGATACTTAAATACAAATTCGTATCTTCGTTCACAAGTTACATAACTTTGCATAATTTTAATTGGTTCTCTCCACTTTGGTTTGAACTTCTGGATATGCACTCCTTTACCCAGTCTACAAAAAAATTTGGAAGTAAGTAATTCTGTGAATCAAAGGTAACTTGTTACCTTCTTGAACCAATATTTACTTTCATCACGGATCCCTATAGCCTCTACTATTAGTTCTCTGGTTACCTCAATATTTAGGGTGTCAAAAGTAACTATGGAATTATCCAATCCCTGAGAAAACTTATATGAAACTTCTGTGTAATGTCCATCAATCTTCTCAAAATAGTTTAATCATCCTGCTTCTGAAAATAACCTTGCACAGTCAGGGAAAGCTTGAACCCAAGACATATCTGAGGGTTCAGCTCTGTTTGTTTTCCCACTCTTCATCATTCTAGATAATTGAACGTAAAAAATGCTTCCTTCAGTAAAGAACTTAACTCTATTTGAATATTTGCAATTTTAACAGTCAATCATATATTGAGAAAACTAAACCCTTGAGCTGAATTTTACTTCTCAAACTGATAAGTATTTTGACTCTATTGACAGAGAAAATTTAACATTGAGCAAAAATTGAGTTTCCACACTAGCATTCTTAGTTAATTTCCAGAACTAATCTTCTGTCAGTGTGAACATGAATACATGGAATATGACAGTAATTTGCTTCATACATGTCTGAATAATGGATTCAGTTGCTAGAAATCTGCTTTCTTGTCTTCCCAGGTGTCCAATTTCATTTTCAAGTCTTTCTTTGACTGCCACGACAGTGTTAAACAGTTACCCTGCAAAGCCCTAAATTGCCGACCTTCTTCAATATTCAATCACAAACTACTAGGTCTTGCCATGACTACTATGGTCTTTATGCATTCAGGAAATGTGTACCTAATGGTGAATTTTCCTCATTGTTCATAATCATTATTTTTCTACTACTTGGTATCTCATAACTTCCAAACAACCGCAACTCACCCAAATGATTCCTTGCCTGATCTCATAACACTTGTCACAATGATTAATGTGGCTGGAAACACGTATCAAACTCATCGATAGGTGTGAAAGACTTCTCCTATGCACATATTTTTAAAATTTCGAGCCAAAATCATGATTTTTCAGATAGCACGATTTTCTTGCAGCGTGCATGTTTACCTTTTCTAAGCTTGTGCTACAAGAGTATCTGTTTTAATAATTTTCAAAACAAAACTCACAACAAAGGGTTAAACTTTGTTTAAATGGCTTTAAATAAAACCTCATGATATCTTTTAGAACCTTTAAGTCATATATACATTATACAAGCCCCTAGAAACCATAAATTTCACTAAGTAAAACCAAATTTGGAAGAAACCTATTAAATCAACTATAAGTATAAGCATAAAATAAAAGAAAAAATTAAAGGAAACTAAAATCAAAACTTAAAAATGAAAGAAAGACCACGCTTTAAAACCAGCAAATGATTTAAAATGAGAAACAAAAATAGGCTATAACATCTACTTACCCTCTAAGCCCATACATTAGGGGGCATATATTAGATCAAAAAATTGTACTTCTCCATTTGTGATGACATTTACATTTTTTGTCACATGACGACAATTCCATGATGACACTTCACGAAAAATATTGTTAGTCACCCAACAAAAATGTGTGGATGGAAGGGCCATATCAGGAATTTTGCAGCTTTGTTTTACCTCTTTTGTAGATCATTGGATTTGTAAGAAGCTAAGGAACAACTTTCCAAACCAGTCCAACTCTCGAAAACCGTTGGAAATACCCTAAAAAACATTTTTTTTGACAAATCTGCAGGTTTTCAGTTTTGTACCTACATTTTTCACATTGGATACACGGGTTGTCAGTGTTGCACCTGTGTATACCCTCAAAAATTGTAAAGAAAAATATAAAAAAACTCGAATTTCAGGTGGTTTGGGTGGTTTTGGAATTATGTTCCTCAGTTGTAACTTCCCTATCCTTGTCCCTAACTCTTAGTATTGCTATATAAGAAAGGGAGAAGGGACCATGAATGGGACTTAGCCTTTTGGTATTGTTATGCTAGTGAAATTTGGACTCTCATCACCCTCACCTATGCCCTAGCTGTCATCTACCCTTGTTGCGGAGCTTGGAGGATGAAAATCCCCAAGGAGAGAAGCAGGAGATCCAAATAGAAGGTTTCATGAGGTGCTTTGCATGAGGATAAGGTATATCTTGTACTTATTTCATTGATTAATAAATATTTGATGTTCTTCCCTTTCCAAATCATTGTTATATCTTAGTTTATGATCATATCTTGGTGGTAATGAGATTAGGGTTTTATATTATCTTGATTATCATTATTTTATATGTGGTCAAATTGGTCTGAGGAAGATTTGACGTTGTTTTGTAGATCTCTTGGTTGGAAAGCAAGAGGAGGGATAAAGAGAAAGTTTGGATTAACCTTTAGTTCATAAGGTATGAACCCTATTAACCCTTGAAATATTGTTCAAATTCATACTTGTAGAGCATTATATATGAGTCAATATACCCCTGGTATGTTTGTGGCTCAACCCCATCCATATGATCAATTCCTTAACAAGAGGAGGATAAATAAAGGGTCAATATCAATTATGGTCTTTTGGTGTTTCATGTGTTAGTTTTTCAACATTTAAGCTAGCATTATGATAAGATCTTTTCACTGAGAGAATAACAAGCACAGCAATCACATAAGCATATCACAAGAGACAAGAGACACAAAGCTTTTAGGAGGGGAAACCATAAATGGAGAAAACCCCTCAACTTCCTCTAAGATAGTATCACCACAAGATGTGATCCCAAAACAGTAAGATGACCTCCCTTCACAACAGCAGCCTTCTGTCTTCTGTCAAGCCCAAGAATTTCCTTCTCCAAAAGTGCGCCACACTTGAGAGAGCAAGAGAGCTAAGTCACAAGTGATAAATAGAGAGACTCACCCTCTCTATTTATATTAGTCCGTTGACTTGAAGTGCACTCAACCTAATAATTACTACTCGAGCCTACACCTTAATTAGTGTATAATAATTGAAGTGCCCCTAAACTGGGGGGACTTACCTAATGACTTGATATGACTTGTTTACATTATTAATCCTCCCGATCGGAACATCGGGGCATGACCAAATGACTCAAATACATAATAGAAAGATCCCGGAATAAACATCGGGTTACAATATATGAAATATATAGAAGAATACATTCCGAAGTTACATATACATCAACACTCCCTCTTAACTAGGAAGGTATTCTTTCGACACAATTTTTCAGCACTGGTCTTCTTCTCTGCATCAACTGGATCATCTGAGTCATCTTCATCTTCAAGTCATCTGGATCTGGATCATCTCTCGATCTGGATCATCATAAAATGGCATCACTGGATCTAGATCATCACTCGATCTAGATCAACATCACTGGACTGGATCTGGATCATCACTCGATCTGGATCATCTCTCTAGACAGGATCTGGATCATCACTCGATCTGGATCTCTACTGCTGGATCTGGATCATCACTCGATCTGGATCTCTCGGATTCATCATAACTGGATCTGGATCATAGCTCGATCTGGATCTCCACTGGTCATCATCAAGTGTGTACTATCTCGTCATAGGAAGTTCTACAAAGCCAGCCCTATTTCATGCTGGATATAGGCCCACCACCTGCAGGTCTTCATCATCACTGGCCATACTGGAGAATCCTCAGGACTTATTACGTGCGTCACAAAATCCTCGAAAGAGCATCCCAGGACTGATTATGGGCACACATCCCAACCTATAGGATCTCCCAGGGCTCCGAATTACATGTGACCTTACCACAAAACCTCGCAAGAGCATCCCAGGACTGATTACGGGCACACAGCCCAACCTATAGGATCTCTCAGGGCTCCGAATTACATGTGGTCATGGAAAAACCTCGCAAGAGAATCCCAGGACTGATTACGGGCACACTACCCAACCTATCGGATCTCCCAGGGACCGAATTACATGCCATCTGCACAACCTGACTGAGTGTTCCTGGTAACTGACCAGGTGCCTCCATTCCTAGAATGGCAGTTTCCCTTACATCTGTCCTACTCGACAGAATGGCCAGCACTCATATCTATCATGGGAGGAACTTAATCCTTTAGCCATGATCAT
>LPNX010338484.1:0-12483 GCA_001517045.1 Pseudotsuga menziesii | reverse complement strand
ATGAAGTCTAAGAGACCGAGTCTTTTACAGACACTATCATGCTAGAACATTTATTACAATTCCCTCATGGGGTATGAACATGTGATATAGTACAACAAGAACTTCCCAAAAGTACTTCCATAGGTCCTCTGAAGTCCGAACAAGTTAACCCTATCCGGTTCACTGGGCTCACTTGATAATAACCACTAAGTACAACTTAGGTGGTAACAGACAGGAGCTTCTTCTTTAGTCCAGGGACATATAGAACATCCTTCATCTTCATGGATTTTTCAGAATCCAACTTATAAGATGCTTCTCCCATTCCTTTGATGGGATATTGGGAGTCATCTTTAAGCATTACCCTGTGAGGAGAATCCTTTTGTACAAGGCATGATAGTGAGTCCTTGTAACCTATCATGTGCTTGGATGCACCAATGTCTATTAACCATGTTTCATTTACTAGTGAGACTGATCTTGTTAGGGAAGAAATCAATACATATTCTTCACTAGATTCTTCATCTTTCTTTGCTTCCTCTTCTACTTCTTGATCACTGTCTTCAGCATCATGGGCTTGGAATCTTTTCATATTTTTAACTCTTTCTGCTTTCAAGGGACAATTGATTGCAATGTGTTCCATCTTGTGACAAGTGAAGCACTCATAATTTGAGAATTCTTTCTTGGGTCTTTTGAACCCTTGAGTTTTTGTGAGGATGATCACGACTCTTCCTTTTGTACTTGCTTTTGGCATGGGATGTTAAGGCTTGGTATTCATTATCATTTAGTTCACTTCTCTAGCTAAGAGTCTTTCTTCTTCTTGGACACATTCTTCCCATAGCTTTCTGAATTTTGTTAGTTTCCTTCTTGAGAATATTCCTCGGATAAAAGATTCCAAGTCTCTTGGAAGACCATTTAGGGTGGTCATCACAATTTCTGCTTCTTCTACTGTATCTCCAATGGATTTTAGTTGATCTCTGATTTGGGCCACCCTTGAAAAATAAGATTGCATAGTCTGTGACTTTTGAGTCTTTACACTTTTGAGGTGATTCCTTAGGGTCATCTTCCTATTGATGTTTCTCCCTTCAAATAGACTGGAGAGGGCATCAAACATTTCTTTTGGAGTTTCCCTTGATGATACTTGAGGAATCAAGTTATCCTTGATGGAATCAGCTATGATCCTTTTGACTATAATCATGTCCTTCTTATGCTTGGACTTAGCTTCCTCCTCTTCTAGTTCTTTTTCTTCCTCCTTCACAAATTGGTCCAGATCATTCTCTTGCAGGATGAGAATGATCCTATACTTCCATGCTTTGAAGTTTTCAGCTCCTTCAACCTTTTCATCTAGATTGGTGCTTTTAGTCATCTTCAAACGAATGAGAAATTCAAATGGAACATGGAGGAAGAGTACTTACTTGAAGAAAATAGTTTCTGGTTGAACTCCTTCTGGATGACCTAGGGTTTGATGTAGAAACCTTAATTTCTCAACTGGAAACCCTAATAGGGTTGAGAGGTGGAAAATATGCACCTCCTTGAGGTGAGGTAGTCTATAACTTGCTTTTCCTAAGATTGATGATGAAACCCTAATTTGTCCCGGTAGTAGTAATAGGTCCAAAAATGAAAATTCTTGAAATTCAATTTTGTCACGACAGAAAGATGCACCCTTTAGAGGCGAGTTGGATGAGTCCTCTTTTCTGGTTGAACTATTGAGGGATTTGTTAAGAACAACAAACCCTAGTTGTGCAGTGTCTCTTTTTAGGGTGGATTTGATACCATGTTAATGTTTTATCAAATTTTCTTAGATGATATATTAAAACAATTAGCCACTAGAATATCACTGAAAGAAAAACATGCACAAAAACATAAGAACACAAGAAAACATAGATTTTCCTCGGGGAAACCACAAGGGAGAAAACCCTACAAAAATTCCTTAGTATAGATCTCGACCAGAGTAGTGTAAAACCCAGAGAACTACTTCTTACTCCTTTCTAGCGCACCGGTTCTTCTCTCTCTTGTAAAACTGCTTGAGTGAGTGAGTACAAATGAAGGGAGTGCCTCTCTATTTATATTCTTCTATTGAATTGACCTATAACTTCGTGGGGATGACTTCACTATATGCTAGGGCCTACTTGTCCAACTGGACATTACAAATATCATTTATTATATTGACACTTCTGTACTAATGACCCGACTTACAATGGGAGGTTTACATTGCATCCTTCAATGACTCTAACAATACCAAACTCATCTCCAATAGGAGGAATACAATATAACTAGAATATCTTCCGAAGTTACATTACTTTAACATCCATTTCCTCCCTGGTTTCCTCCTTGTTCCATCTGCACGTCACCTAGTATGCGCCATTCTATAGGCCAATCTTGGATGATTGTGTCTACATCTGCATCAGTGATCATAAACCCCTCCTGGTGTGCTTTCTTGTCGTGGTCCTGTCACGGGTCAAGAATGGTGTTGTGGACACCATTCTGAAATTTTATAAATCAGGCGTAATTCTGCGATGTCGCAAATCTTACTTTGTGTGTATGCTTTATGACCTCACGCTGTTCCTCACCATGCAGAATTAACTCAATCTTGTTGTCCTTCTGCCAGATCTTTTCCTCCTTATCCCCCCAGAGGTTTTGATACTTTGCACCAAGGCAAGCACTGTGATATCCATTGGCTAGTAGTCCGGTGGGTTGGACCACTAAATAAAGGAAACCAGAATGAGAAAACAGGAGTAGTGGAATTCAACTTTTTCATCCTTCTACGCCTGCTCCATATCATATATTAGTTAATTCAACAAGTACTGCAACCAGTTAAAGATTACGCCCACTGCACACTGCTCTGTGAGCTCCATCGTCCTGGCGATGCATTAAGTGGATCACATCTTACGCAGTAGCTTGCAAGATAGGATTTTTGCTGCAAATATTGCTGTGTTGTCCTCTATAGGGGCAATGAGGAATCCCCTACCTACGCGCTGAAGATCATATTTTTGCTTCATCTTGGTCGTATCTTTGTTTGGACGTAGATACGACGCATGGTATTCTCCTACCTTCGACAGACCCATTGTCGATGCGATGAGATTGACGTTGACAGGGAAGGGTCGATTGAGCCATAAATATCCTCTGTGAAAACACATGAGGAGCTGTCGCACATATGTAGTTACAAGTGCGGCATGAGCAGCAAGTTTAACAAGCTCGTGCTGTCTACTCTGCTGGCCCACTCCATTGGTCCTATGAGCTGGGGCTCAGGTGGCATGCATAGAAGTGTAACCATATAATTTTTACTTTCTAAGATCGCCTGCTTGTGGGTATCCATATCCTCGAATTGCATGTTGGCCAACTTTGGCAGTATATCAATCAACATGGGTACACCAGTAGGGATCTGTGGTGTTGCTAAGGAGGAGCGTGCTTTCGATGGAAGCTTCACATCCGATGCCTCTTCTCTTCTTGAACTAACATAATGTGGTAGCAGGTTCTATTCTTTGACAATAGCACCCACATCTCTTCATGGTGGCGAGTCTGGTGCATCCTCCCCAAGCATGTCCTCAACAGGTATATCCATATGGGACTTATCCTTATGCTTCTTAGGTATCCTTTGCCTCGAGGATTCTGGAACGTCTCTTGGTGGCACGAATGGCCATGGACCTGCAACCAGTGGATTAACAGTCAAATTATGAATGAGGTTTGGCACGGGTGTTATAGCTCAAAATGACACATCTCTGCCTGTGACCACTTTCCTATGTTTTTGTCGCATGTTGACACTTCCATGACGACACTTCATGAAAAGTCACTGAAAAAACACCTAACTTGGAGGACCCTTATCTTGAGTTTTGTAACTCTGTTTTACCTCATCTCTACAGCATTGGAAAGGTATTTCTATTAGCTAAAACTTTTCATAAGACACCAAAGTCTGAAAATGCCCAAAAATACCATAAAATGAGTTTTTTTTGTCTATACAAGACTTTCCCTTAAGGATACCCACGTACGTATGCTACTTGCTCTATATAATACCCCCGTACGTACGTGATTTGCTATATATACGTGAATTTCTGTATTGGAAACCCACGTGTATTCCTCGTGTACGCTACTTTTGTTTCTACAACCCACGTACGCCTCTTAAAACTGTCAAAAAACACGTCTTTTGAATTTCGGGTAGTTTGGGTAGTTATGCAAGTGACTCCTTTAGTTGTAACTACTTTGTCTTCGCCCCTAACTCTTCCTTAAGCATATAAATAGAGGTAGGGAGGTCCATGAGAGGAGATTCTTTGCATTGTTATGCTGGAGGATTTGGAGCTCTCTTTTCCCACACCTTTGCCCTGGCGATCATCCCCCTTGTGTTGCCGAGCTTGGAGGCTGAGTTCCTTGTAGAAGAGAAGCAACAAAACTAGATCAAGGTTTCGTGAGGTGCCGGACTTGAAGAGAAGGTATACTTATACTTGTTTTCAAGATTAATAAAGATGTGATGTCCTTCTTCTTTCCAAATAATTGTTCAATGTGTGATTGAATCTCTATTTATGATCATATTATGATGTTAATCAGATCATTATTTCATGTTTATTTGATTATCATTGCTTTATATGTGGTCATATTGGTTTGAGGAAGGTATAATTCGTTTTGAAGGTCTCTTGGAGAAAGAGGAGCAAGAAGAGGATTGAAGGGCTGCTTGGATCAACCTTCGTTTGGCTAAGGTATGAACCATTCCAATCTCTGAATCTTGTTTGTATTTACTTGCTGAACCATTTGCATCCACCTTTCAACCCCAGTACATTGATGGCCTCTTAAACCCTAGCCATAGGATACTTTCCTTTACAACAGAACTGGCGACTCCGCTGGGGAGAGCCTTGTTTGTTTGGGGTTTCTCTTTATTTCTTTCAGTCTTTTGCGTTGTTTCAGGTCCTTCTTGCCACTTAGGAACACTTTATAAGTCTGATAGAACACCTCCCCTGCCTTCCTAAGGCATTGTTTGACCTTTTTTGGGATTTTTTCCACCCATACGCGACTTGCAGACTGAACAGTTGTGTGTCTGGTTTGGTACATGCGACTGTCTATACGGTCAACCCGCGTATGATACGTGACTTGTCAGTAATACAACCTACGTGTGCTTGTACATGTGACTTGCTATATTGTAAACCCGCATGTGACACGCGACCTGTCAGTAGTGAAACTCACGTATGCCCCTTTAAATAGTGTTTTTTCTTCTATTTGAAAGTTGTTTGGTAGGTCTTTTGGTGTCCTCTGTAGGTGCATGACTCTAGGGAGTTAGTGTCATCCTTTTTGGTTGTTCTTTATCTACGTGGTAAAACTTTTTATAGCATTAGGGTTTGTTCTTTGCTCTTTTCCCCCATCTCCTTTGCTTTGCATGATTTTTGGCTTATGTTTCTGGTCAGCCTTTGTTAGTGCTCTTTGTCTGATTTCAGAACCTTGTTGGTGTTTGTTTCCTTCTTCTTTTGTTGGTTAACTTCACCATGCCAAAGTAGTTGACTTGTCTTTTATGCAAGCCTTCCTTCCAAGTAGGGTTTATGCTGACTTTAGTTCATTCTAGAGTTTGTTTGGTGGTTGTATAGCAGAGTTCCTTTTGCTTGGTTCTTGTTATCTGTATACTTTTGTTTGTAGGTAGTTTTCTTTTTCATTTATAAAAGAAAAATAAAAAGAACATATACTTGTTTTTACTGCTTTTCCCCCGCCTCCTTCTTTGGCTTGACCTTGTTAGACAAGGTACTGAGTAGCCTTTGTTTATAGGTTTAGATTGATACTTGGGACTTCTTGACCTTTGTTTATGTCAATCTTATTGCTCAGTCTCTTCATTCCAAATTTGTTGGCTTGTTTACCTTTGTGAGCCTTCCTTTCAAGAGAGGTTGATATCCAACTTTAGGGAAACCTAGGGTTTGTTTCTGGGGTGTAGAGTAGTTGTCTATTTGCTTTGCTTATAGTACTTGCTTGCATTTAGGCTATTTTTTCTTTTGCATTTATAAAAGAAAAATACAAAAACACATGTTTGCTTTATATGCATGTAGATTAGGTTTTTAGTCTAGATTGCATGGCATATCATTGTTTTTGAAAAAATAAAAATAAAAAGAAATTGTTCTTTTGTGGCTTTCAAGTTTTTATTTGAAAAATAAAGAGAATACTTTTTGCTTTTTGCATTTCATTTCTCTTTGCTTAGTCGTTTTGCTTCAACTTTGCGTCAAAACACCACATAAGTTTCACGCTATTTACCCTCTGACTAAAAATAGCCCTTAAAATAAACGGTATAATTTAAAAATTATTAGTAAGTTTTATTTTATAGGGTCATACACCAACTAGCGCAGGCTAGACTTGTGGATTAGGGATTTTTAACTCTCCACAAGTATTTAAATCTCAGACGTAGTTGGCCAATCACTAGGTAAACCCTTTTCTACGTTGATTGTATCTGGGAAGCTCCTCTCAAACAAGAGTTAAGCACGAGGCCACGTGGAGGCTCGGACTGAGGAGATAACCCTCTGATTCCTTGTCAAAGCATAAACCAAGGTTTTTACGCATCTGGGGATTCTGTCTTAGACAGAGTTTCGGGTTCAACTACCCTGCCCATGTGTATGAATCAGACTTGCGACTATCCCTCCAGACTGTCAATATAGTTAAGGTAGCCTTTAGTCTCTTTGACATCTAGGGTTCATACATAGGTACACCAGAAGGCTATTTCTGGTTGACCTTGGATAGGATTGGAAGGTAACCCCGGTAGAAGGTGTGGGAGGGCGATGGGTGATTCCTCTACTTGTGCCTAAGAACATCTACACGGATGCCAAGTAACTGTCTATCAGCTTTCTTTTGGAAAGCGTATCTTATACATGTTTGTCTGTTTGGCTTTAGGAGTTTTTAGTGAGTGTTGTGTGGTTTGTATATACTTAGTGTGCCTTTAGGTGTGTGCTTTGTAATTTTGGTTGCCTGTCAACCTCCGATTTTGTCTCCTTGTTTGAAACTATGGATAACACCCCTTTGAACACCAACCAAGAGATCCCCATGCTGGGAACTCCTTGTACTATTCCTCTCATAGGGAATGTTGGTGTTCCCTTGATGGCCACCCTAAATCTACCTGGATTCACCCTAGGGATACCGGTGTGGTTTTTTTCCACTCCAACTATCCTGAATGCTCCTGATGCTTCTAAAGTAAGCTTCTTATATCAAGGGCAACAAAAAACTACTTCCCCTTCACCTATAATCGATTCTCCTACTCCTTCTGCTTCATGCGGTGAAAGTACTGATACTAGTAACCGACAGTCTAAAAGGATTAAAAGAAGGAGGAATAGGAAGAAGGCACATAAGCAAGGGGGCACCAGTTTAACCTCTGCAAGTAAAGTTGAACCTCACCACCCAGCCTTTGTAGTTCATGCCGGGGGCACCTATCCAACCTCTGCAGGTCATGTTGGATCTAAGCACTTAAGCTCTGCAAGTCAAGTTGATCTTCACCACCCAGCCTCTGTAGTTCATGCTGGGGGCACCTATCCAACCTCTGCAGGTCATGTTGGTTCTAAGCACTCAACCTATGCAAGTCAAGTTGATCTTCACCATCCAGCCTCTGTTGATCATGCTGGTGGGATCCTTCCAACCTTTCCAGGTAATGTCGGATCTAGTCACTCAGCCTCTGCAATTCATGCTGAGGGCATCCATTCAACCTCTGATGTTCAAGTTGAACCTCCCCATCCAACCTCTACAAGTCATGTTGGATCCATCCACCCAGCCTCTATGGTTCATGCTGGGGGAACACACTCAACTGCTGCAAAGCATGTTGATCCTAACCACTCAGCCTTTGTTGTTCATGTTGGTGGTGCCCGTCCAACCTCTGTAAGTCATGTTGGACCCAGTCTCTCAGCCTCTGCAAGTCATGCTGGGGGCAGTCTCTCAGCCTCTGCAAGTCATGCTGGGGGAAGTCTCTCAGCCTCTGTGGTTCATGCTGAAGACAATCCGTCAGCCACTGTGAGTCATGTTGACACTGTTGAAAAGACTAACCGTTCAAAACACAAGCCCAAGTTTCCTTGTAAGCTTTGTGAGGGAGACCACCTTACTTATAAATGCCCTTCTATTGCAGAGGTGCGAAGAGTTTGGTTTCATGGTCATCCCGTTTTTTAACATTCTGAAGCTTTTCAACAACCAACTTCTCTTAGTCAGGTTGGACCCAATCACCCAGCCTCTGGTTTTCATGCTGGGGGCAAACTCTTAGCCTCTGCAGGTCATGCTGAGAGAAAATAGTCATCCACTTCTAGTCATGTTGACACCGTTGAGAAAACTGTTCTTTCGAAGAGCAAACTTAAGTTCCCTTGTAAGCTATGCCAGGGAGATCATCTTACTCACCAATGCCCTGCTATCACAGAGGTGCGAAGAGTGTGGTCCGAGACTCAAGAATTTCTTTCTCCTGAACAACCTATAGTTTCTCAACAACCTACTCAACCTTTGGTTGATCAAGTGGTCGAACCAATCTCAGATTTGGTCGATCCCACTCTTCTTTCGGAGAGTGATCATGATGTGATTGAACCAATGTCATCTTTGGTCAATCCCACTCTCCGAAGATCCCACTCTCCCTTCGGAGTGTGACTTTCACGAAGCGATTGAATTGATTTCAGTATCGATCAATCCCACTCTTCCTTTGGAGAGTGAAGTGTCTGCTAGTCACATTTTCTTCACTACCAGTTCAAAACTTACTGAACAAGGGGGCACTGAACTCGCTTCAGATCAACCCCCACCAAGCTCTCGAATTTCTTCCTTTGATTGGAATAGCCTAGTTGAGCCACGCCTTCCTTCTGATGTACCTTTCCAGATAAAGGTCAAAGTTGAATCATACATGATTGCTTGTTGTATTGTTGATGAAGGAGCCTCAGTTAGCATCTTCTCTGCTCGTGCTTGGTGAGGCATGGGATCTCCCAGCCTTGTGTCAACTAGTAGTCAGTTACTGGTGTTTGATAGAAGAACTTGTATAGCCTTGGGAATTCTTGCTCAAACACCTGTTACTTTGGGTGGGAAGACTGTCTTAGTTGAATTCATGGTGATAGAAGACCCCTTGGATTTCAATATGCTCCTTGAACGTGATTATGTCTATGCCATGCAGGCTGTGGTGTCAACATTATTTCGTGTGATGTACTTTAATCATGGCGAAGAAATTGTCACTATCGATCAGTTGGATTTTCTTGATCCGTCTCCTAACTCAACTAGAGACCAGGTCTTTCCTTTATCGATTCTTAGTGTTTCTATAGACACTCCCCCACCACGGGTGAGCTATGTGGCCTCTTGTCCTTTACATTCAATTGCTACTGAGAAGAAGCCTTTGTTTTCATGCTTACCTTCTCGGGACTTGGTCCCAGCAGTTGATCAGGTGAGTCATTCTATACAGACTATGGATCATGCTCTCCACTGTGTTAATCCATTTGAAATTTTAGACATGTGTCCTATATCGAATGATCTCCTTCCTTTAGATGAAGTCTTCCTAGAGTCTTTGATACAGTCTGACCTTCTTTTGTATGTTGGTTCAGTTGTGAATAAGTCTAACCCTGATTTTCTTAGTAAGCTTGATTTTCCCATGGATCGGTCTTCTTATGTTGGTCTTGTTGAGTCTTTTGACTCTTCCTTTGAACAGCAAGTGAATGATCCCGACGAGTTTGATTTTTCTTATGAATTTTTCAACTTCTATGACACTGAGTTTGTTCCTGTGGACTCTATCTCCCTTGTGGATTTTTTCTCTCCTTCTGAGGTTTATCTTATTGATTATAAACCCTCAGATCTTGGCACTATAGAGTCATATTTCGTTGATTCTACCTTGACTACATCTTTTGTAGAAGATAGCAAAGCCACATGTGTTTCTGCCAAAGTGACCCGCATCGAATTGTTTCTTCTGAATATGATTTTGATGTTGTTGTTTCTTGGAGACAAGATTTGTAGTTGGATTTAGAACTGTTTACTGGCATCGCCTTGTTATTCAAGTTGTAATTGCATTTGCATGTGCCCTGCTTGCGCTTATGAGCCCGGTGTTGGCTTCCACGCTTTTAGCTCATTGTATAAGCCCTCATCTTTGTTCTCATTGTCGCTAAGCCTTGTATCATTTTTCCTTTGCAACTTGACACCCTTTACCTTGAGGAGACATTCCCCAAGTGTCCTTATCTTGCTCACTTTCCTTGCATTATGCATAGGTCTGTTCCTTGCGCTTGGAACTAGTTTCGCCTGCCTATGACACTCGTGTCCTCGCATTTAGAGCATTCTTTTTGTTCTCCTTCGAGCTCGTTAAAAACAGTAAGGAGGTTGCGAGTTGACTTTTCCGGACTGGTTAAAATTTCACGGGAAAGATTTTGAGTTTCTTTAGGCCCAGGTCTGACTCCTTCAAAACAGACTTGACTGCCGAGTTAACTCGTCCGTTCAAGCTTGTTAAGAATATGTGAATGGGCATCCACATTGGTGGTAGGTTATCTCTTTCTTGGACCATGTGGAATAATACGATAAAGGAACACTCTCTTTTCTTTGGAATTGAGAAGAGTATTCTCAAGTATAGGTTTATTGCTTTTTCAGACCCGAGGGACTGAACTTACGGAAAAGGAACCCCCGGTATGAGCTTAGTTTTCTCTTTTTCGTGCTCTGGACCAAAACATGAAAAAGATTCCGAGTGTACTTTATGTCTTTGTCATGCTCGTTAAACCCTAAAGAACAAAGCATTGAGTTTATTGTTGTAAGCCCCATTTCTCGTAATCAAATGGATCTTTCCGAGTGATCTTGTCTTCCTTCACACTCGTAAAACTCAGGCTATATGCTGCTTTTGAAGGAGCGTTGCGTAGGTGGTAATTTAACCTTTTTCATCCCTTCTTGACTAAGCACGAAAAAGGTGCGCCTTTTCTTCTTCTGAAGTTAAGAGAGTTCTTCTTTGGTATGTTTTATACTTTTTCGGCCTCAGGAGACTAAATTATACGAAAAAGCACCCCCCTAGAGTCTTCTTTGGAGTTTTCAGACTCTCTAAACTATGAAAACACCGTCGAGCATGTACTAGTTCGGGCTCGTAAAATCCACGAATCAGTGCTTTATCAAGCATTCTTCTTTCTTTTCTTCGAGCTTGCCAAAAATGAAGATGGTCCCGAGTTTCCTTTCTTGGACTCGTTAAACCTTTACAAGAAAGAGGGGAAGGGAAGTTCATTCACATGTTTTTTACATCATGGCAACAAGTCTTGTTTCCTTGAACAAAGCACTGGTTTTGAGTCTATCAACAGTTGGGTCCTAGTATTTTGACCTTATCCCGATTTTAGAGTTTCTTACTCCTCCAGTTGGTTTCTTTTCCAATTATATGGGGAATCTGTTAATGTCTCCTACATTGCATATTTGTTTCGTTGGTCCTTTTGTGTCAAAAGTTGCCTAAGTCACTTTTGTGTCGTGCTCACTGTTCAAGGATTAAACCTTTGTCGGCCATTCTGTAGTTTCCTTGACCTTTTGTGTTGGCCATTTCCTGGTATCAATTCATTACATCATGTCTTCAGCGTTCCTTGTCGTGAAATTCAGTACCAATTCCAGATCCAATTAGTCTTTGACTTACCTCGTCACTACTACATTTCGATCCAAAATCCGACGGTTACTTCCGACGGCGCGTGGATTTCTCTTTTTAAACCTACCAAAAATCACAAAGTTAAATTTTTTTTTTGTAAATGTAACCACCCGCGTCGCTTAAGCGACGGATATTCTCCTAACCGTCGGTTAAGCGATGGATATTCCCATAACCGTCGCATATCCGACGCTTATCCTAAATACTTTACATTTAAGCACAATAGCATAGTCTTCAAGGGAAGCTCTGATTTTAACTAACCGTCGCATATCCGACGCTTAGTTTTAAATTGAAAATCGTATTATTGCCGCGCTTTCCACTTCACTTGCAAATGCTAAAGATATTGGAAAGATCTTGGAGAGTGGATTGGTGCTACTGCACATGGGTGGGGAGGATGGCGCGAAGCGAGAAGGGCAGGTATCTAACCTACCGGGGGTTGCTGCTGATGCTGGTTCTTATTATCCTGGGAATAATTATTATGTGAGACCGGTTTAACTTATCTGCTGCTTAGAATACTTTGACTGGTGCTGCTGCTTAGCCTGGTTCTTTTCTTGTTCTAATGATGCCAGGAATAAGAATGGTGATACTGGTCTTTATGGGGCTGCTAATCCAAATGCTGGTGTTGGGACGACTTGTGCTGGAAATACTTTTGCTTACAGTAATTATATAATATTTTAATCTGCTGGTTCAACTTATATTTAAAATAATCGTCGATCTTTTACTAATGAAGGTCATTGCCACTAGAGTCAATTATTGTAAGCCAGTAATACCTTTGATTTTTGGTCCTCGGCTGCTGGGCTAATCAACTTGGCTTTGGAACTGTGGTTTGGTGCGCTATTCAACTGTGGTGGGCTGCCGATAGGTTATCATTAACCAGGGCTCCTCATTTAGGCTATTATTTTTGCAACAGGGCTCTTTCCTCATAAAACAGGGTTCTTCAATAAACAGGGCTATTATTTTCCAGGGTTATT
>LPNX010338451.1:55425-67580 GCA_001517045.1 Pseudotsuga menziesii | reverse complement strand
CACATGGTGGGACTCATGGACTAGGCAAATAAGACAAAATAAATGAAATAATGTCTAAGTGGGTAAATACTATGGGTTGATTATTCTAACAAATATTTCTCCAAAATGGTTCATATCCTGATCAGTGTCTTCAAATATCACTTCATCATCAACCTCTTCTTCATCAACAACATTGCTCTGAAGAGGTGGTGGTACTCTTTGGTCCTCAATTTCTCTCCTTTCCCAGTAGATATCATTATTTCTTCATTCTCTAGGCATGAAACATGTTTGCAAATTGTCTTCTGAATTGGTTCTGATTGTTAGGGTTTCTTTCAACTTCTGGAACAGGCTTGCTGGAATTTTTTTCTAGCTCTAATTTGTTTAATTTTGTAGTCAAAATATTCACCACCTTAGTCATCTCATCAATTTTCCCTTCTGCAGAATGAGAAGCTGAACTTCCTGGAGCTGCTTCTTTCTTTCCTTTCCTGTCATAGATTTGCTGAGCTATTTCCTTCTTCAATCTATTGGAATCCAATATGTTAGATTCTACCTCCAATGTTGCATCCTGCATATTCAGTAAAGAAATAGGTCTCCTTTCTCTTAGTAGTAAGGAAAATTCATGGTCGAAAGAATTTACATATGTAAGTTTTGCAGATGTTTCTATAGGCCTTATTTCTGCAGGAATTCTACTATACATTTTGTTAAACCTCTTTGAAAAATATGCAATAGTTTCATCCTTTCTCCTCCTAAGGGCTCCAAACTCAGTTATGTAGTATGTACGGTCTTTGGTGTCACCCCATTGTCTCATGAAGAGATCACGAAGCTCTTCAATGATAGTGATAGAGTTAGCAGGCAACTCCCTAAACCATTTCCTGACATCTCCATCAAGGCTCTGCAAAAACATTCTCATCCATATGTCCTTGGCTTCAATGTTTTGGTTATCAACATAGCTAAGGAAAGCTTCTCAGTGTTCTTCAGCTATAGTTCCCCCCTGTCCATTAAACCTAGGAAGATATTTTTTATAGTCACCTCCAGGCAGTGCATTTAAAGGATGAGGAAAAACCAATGGTGCATATCTGGCTGCAACCATTCAGTCCATCATGTCTATAGGATTATTTTGGGCTACCATTTTAAGGATGAGTGACTTTGGTGATGAAGAGGTTTGACTGGAACTTAGCTGAAAGGGGTTTTTACCTATTTTCAACTGAAAAAGAGGTATCTTACTAGGGGAGATTGTTTTAGCTTTTCTGAAAGATTGAGGATTAGTAAAAACTTTGAAGTTACTGTCAGGAATTATAGGCTTTAACCAAGGTGAAGTTTCTTCTTCTTTTCTCAACACAGATGAAGGTGATGAACCATCCAACTGGTCAGGGTCACATAGGAATGGTAATGACTGAGACCTTCTAATCTTCCTTACTATCTTCAATATCTGTTCAGGATCTGTAACACCCAACTGCAATGGTGAAATAGGTCTATTTCTAGTTCCAACTCCCCTAGTAGCCACTATGACAAACTGGTGAAAAGTAGCCTTAAAGATGTCCTGGTTTAAGTTCACCTCTTAAAACCAGTGAAATGATAAGCATCCCACAGAAAAATATGTTTTCAACTTAGTTCCTCGGCAACGACACCAAATATGTTCGTTCTAGAAATTGTTTCCATACTACAAAGAAACAAGACAACACAATCTCAAATATTCAATTAAACAAAACTAAGTTTTTAGGGTTTTTGAAAGGTTTTTCTGGTTGTGAAGTTTGGTGACAAGAGGGAATACATTCATAACCCAAATGGGGACTAAATCACAAGTAAAGAAGAATTGAGATGCATAATATAATAACCATGTATCCAACAGAACATAACATTGAACTTCATCCACAACTGATAAGCACTACAAGCATAAAAGCTATAAACTAGCAATGAAATTATCAATTATGTGGCTAAACAATCTAGAAATGAAGCCAAAGAACAGACTGAAGGGTAAAATGGAGCATATATTTCATAATCAGTTCATCAAATACACATGAGAGTCAAGTACTTAGCTTATCAACAAGTCAAGAGACCTCCTCTAGCCATCCAAAAATCAAACCCTTTGTTCTATTTGTGACCTTCCTAAATACTATCTTTCAAAATTTAATTAGATTCTAAACCCTAACTGTTTTTAGCCTACTCATCGATAGGATATTGTCAAAATAATAATTACAAAAACAAAATACTCTTCAAAACATAAAAAGTAATTGTTTTTGCTAACAATACTCATAGGTCTTTAGCAGTTTTTGCTAACAGAGCTATCCCCTCTAAGGCTTGGGCCTTTCTCCTAGCTTTCTGCTGCTCAGCTTCCATCTCTTTCATTCTTCTTGTAAGCTCCTTATTCTGTTGCTGTATATTTCTGATAGTCTGTTTTAATCCTACAAACTGTAAATCTATACTTCTTTTCCTTTTTAAGGCCTCTTTGGAGACTGCAATGAGTTCTTGGTAGTGATCATTCACCTCTTCTAGGTATTCCCTGAGTCTTTTATTAGTTGTAATCAAACCATCATTTGTTTCTTGCATATACTCTATTTGATGTTTATACTTCTTGATGGCTCTTTGCAAATTTTTCTTCTCTGAGTCAAATGCCTTGCTTCCTGTTGTACTTTGTAGCTCACTAGGCAGCCATGGGATGTTCAGCTTTCTGAAGATTTCCTCATCCTCAGGCAGCAACTCTGTGGAAGTATCATGAACACTTGGGTTTTCTTGATTATCTATTTCAGCAGGAGCATTTTCATCCATCAACAACTTGTTTTCTAAATAAGAAATATCTGTTTCATCTTTTTGTTGTTCCTTCAACATTTTACCTCGTATTTCCAAAAACACAGCAGAAAATTTAGTCTCACTGAGGCTAGATTCTTCTTTTGTCCTTAATGGTATTTTTCCTTTGCTGTCACCCTTGCTAGACTCGATATTTTCATCTGAGGAAGAAGTGCCAATCATATTTATCCCTTTTGTATTCAACTTAGGGTTTAATAACTTCTTCATGTTTAGCTTCAATTTGTTTTTGGGTCTAGTTTTGGGTCTCCAGCCTGGAGCAAACTCTCCTACCATATTTAAACTTTTTCCTTGATGCATGATAGAGGAAAATTCTTTAAATTTAATCTTATTTCTCTTTGGTATTACTGTCTTATCCTCCTGACTGTAGAACTCCCTTTGTGTGCCAACCCTAGTCTTAGCACTAACAGTCAACTCATATCCTTCCAACAAGTATGCTTCATCTTCAAACAAGATGGTAATTGGACTTTGTTTTTGGACCTTAGTATTTTCTTCATCTCCTAAAACCTTTTCTGTAAAATCATTTTTTTTCATCAATGAGTGTTTCTGCTGGTGCTTCATTTTGAACAGGCTTGGTTTCCTTGTGAATAAACAACAAATTTTTGTTCTCACTTTCAACTGGAGGCTACTGAGATTCATAATCTCCTTTTGAAGGTTCTACCACTTCCTCTAATTTGACACATTTTTCTTCTTCAGCCTTCACTTTTTGTCTTAATTTTCTAATTAGGGTTTGTCCCTTATCAACCTGCTTTCTGGTAGGCTATCCTTCCTGGTTATTTTGGAACCCAGACCAAAAGAGAAAGTAATCCCAAGTCTTTCCTTCTTTCTACAGAACACTGCTGATAATAAGCTTGATCAATCCATGGTGAAATATGGACTGTGCAGTGTGGTCCTAATGTTATTTGATCCCGCTGGACATTTACTGCAAGCTTTTTAATAGGAAGAAGGTAGGTTCATCCTTGATTCACCACTAAGGTGTTGAAGGAACCTGAAATGATACTTGAAGACAAAAGCATACCTTCCTTCACATGTAATGTAGCTTTGTAGAACCTTGATAGGCTCTACCCATTCAGCTCTAAAATTATGGATGGGCACTCCCTTGCCCCAATATGGAACAATGCAAGGCAATAGATACCTTTGGGAATTGAAGGTAAATGGCACCTTTTTGAACCAAAGTTCTCCTTCATTCTTTACCACTGTTGCTTTAGCCACCAAATATATGGTTAATTTGAACTTCAAAGTATCAAATGATACTATATCTTTGTTATAACATTAAGCAAATTTGTGAGAGACTTCAGTATTATATCCATCAATCTTTTTAAAGAATTTCAACCATCCAACATTCTCAAAGAGTTCAGCACATCCTGGAAATTTGTCTATCCAATTCAGCTCAGTGGGCTCAGCCCTGTTGGTCTTCCCATTCTTCTCCATCTGCTCTCCCAAGGCTTGATGATGCTTTTGTGTGGTTTTCAGAACCTGTCAGTGACTTCACAGCCTATTTTCCTCAAGTTTTCACAGTTTTTGTAGCCAATTCTTCCTTGAACTCTCACTGGATGATTGTCCTCGATTCTATACAGTCTGTTCTATTATCAATTCAGGGAATGTTTTGTGCCAAACTTGGATAATTTAGGTCAAATAGAGCACCAAAGGTATTTAATAGGTCTATTGCTGAACTTTACTAACATCAAATGCTGCTTATTTAGACCTTTTTGGACTAATATCTCACCGTTGAGAGTTTGTTGAATACATGAATTTACGTTTTCCTTTAACAATTTAACATTATAAGGCTTAACAGAAAAAACCCCAATTTAATAGTCCATGTCCAAGGTCATGTGGGATACCTCACTCCCAGCTTGTTGCAGGTGTTAAAAGTTGATTCTTGGACTAGATGAATGTCAAATTGAATGCTCCAGGTGTCTTCAAGTCTTCAGCTCACCTCCAACTGTCACGCTGCGAAACCCTAATTTCCCTCTTCAACTTCCAATTCCAATTCTTTAGCAATGTTTCTTGATTCTAGCATCTCCACCAGCTTCGTAATGCTTAATTCGAGAACCTCTTTCTCATCAATATCTACTCATTCCACTATATGTCATGATTTACCATGCCTTTACTTGTAACTGCCACGATCTCCCTCACGTCATAGCCAACACTTGTTTACATGATTATCCTAATAAAACACGTATCAAAACTGCTTATTCATGTGATTAGTCATCCCAGGAATGAAATCATTGGAGATTTCAGCGTAAAAATGGCAAATTTAGCACCTGCCACTTTCTTGTAGCACGCCAGTGTATTATTTTTACTGTTGCACTAAAAAGAAAGTTCAAAAATCAAATTTTGTGTTATTTGACCACAAATTCAACTTTAATCATAGGTTTATATGACTAAACCTTGATCTTAGTGCTTATTCATGAAACTATTAATCAACATATACCCTATAGAACCCTTCAGGACATAAAAAAACAAAAATAATGAAAACCAAATGGCATAACCTCATAATTTCACTCTAAACCAAAATTTCCTAGGAGTAAGCAAATGAGCAAGCTTCAAAAAATCACAAGCAAAATATAAGACTGAAGACAAGAAATTCATGACTTAACATGCCCTATAGGCATAAGGGAGCCATTTTTTCCCCTATAGTGAGGATAAATTCTCACTACAGCTTTGGCAACTCCACTAGGACGATCCCACAGGATCCTTGGGCAAAAAATTTCAAAGTTTTTCAAGTTTTTTAGTTTTTACCATAGTTTCAAAAATGTTCTATTAGATCTGCTTAGATTTTATTTATTCCTTGTTTTCTGTCAGCGTCGAAGCCTTTCATAGGCTGAGCCGAGTTAGACTGACCCAGTACCAGTTACTGTCGGCCACATCTGACCCTGCAGCACCAAAAAAAACCCTTTCCAGAGCAGGTCGCTCTTACCGAGGGAAAAGGTGTAGGAATGCGCACTTAATTGGTAGATAGGCATGCCCAGGGCACACTTAATCCTCAGACAAGCATGAATTCAGCCCAGGAGCTCAAGTTGCGGCTGTTTTGGCATTTTGTGCAACCCCCTTGCTCATTTCTAGAAAAATCTCGCAGCCCCCTCACGGGATTTAGTCAAAAATGTGCGGCCTGTCACACAGAATTTGTTTTTCAGTTTAATTAGCAGCAATTTCTAGTTTTATAGGACTGTTAGTGTGGCCCAGCCGCCTCTATCCACCATTACAGGTCTCTGTTTATTTCAGTTTTCATTTTTTGCAAACAAATCAATGAACAATGTGTATAGGCTAATCCAATCAATAAGGTTCAATAAAATGAATTAGCCTAACTAAAATTAACATAAAATTAACCATCTTGTTGCCCCCTTCCTCCTCTACCCAGTCATCACCCTCTAGGGTATTCTGGGATACGACGAAGGGAAAATCTCGTATAGATCTAGGCACTCCATGGCATTTTTCCTAAACCATTAAAACTAGGTGACCTGGAAGGTATGGGGGGTAGAGAAGGAGGGCTTCTCACAGCGCTAAGTGTCCTCCCTGCTTGACCAACCTAGCACTTGGGAGGTGACTTGAGGATCTATGGATGGGCTTAGTCCCATTGTGTTGAGAGCCTAGCACCTTCTCTTGGTTGAAGAAGAGTACCACTGAGAGATAGACACTTATTTAGGCCAACAATTCAGGGTTAATCACAATATTTGCTTACAAGTTTTTGTTTACATTTGCATTCAAAACCATGAAGTGAACTCTACCATGAATTCATAAACCATATTGCAAACCAAATACCAGAAAAAGCAAGCAAACCAACACACCATACCACATAATTAACCCAACTCAGTTCATGACGCTGAGTGAGCCTTAAAAGTTACCAAATTTATACTAAGTTCAATTAACTTAGTAGTCTTTGAGGACATAAGTCCCTGACTGCCACAACTATGGGAAGTACTTGGGCTTTACCCAGAAACTCATTGTGAGGAGTACCACAGGAACCCCAAAGTAGATGGCCGCTAAGAGGAATTGCCAAGCGAAACGAGCAACGACCCCTTCCGATTGAGTAGAGTTACCCATGAGGAAAAAGCCAAGCGCTGTCTTCTGGTAGTCTTGGTAGCTGAGAGACCACCTTCAGCCAGTAGGAAGCCATTGAAACCGGGGTCCAAATTTCATACCCACCAGTTTCATTCACACAGGCAAACACAATTGATCTTCCACGATCTTCCTCACGCCTAAGAGGCGAACCACCACCATTTGGAACACTCAGTCGGCACCGTCGTAGCTGTTCTAAGTGATCTCCTACACCATTAGAGGGCCATACAGCCTCTGATTATGATTTAGACCCATATTAGTCTGAACCAGACCTCCACACCGCACCATCTATCCCCATGGCTACTGCAAACCCGGATCCATTTTTTGGTCTAACCTTAGCAAGTGGACCCATGTCCACATCACAACTAGTCACCCACAATGTGGCAAGCAATCCAAGCACAGTCATGCAGACTATCATTAGCCAATTACCACCACCCATAGTGGCCAGCCAAGCTGGTCTAGTGGCCACACATGGGGGCAGTGGCCCCTCCACACACATTGTCCCACCAGCCACATGGGGGGGTAGTGCACCAACCACCCACATTGCCCCTACCACCATGCAGGGGGACAATTCCCTCACCACCCATACCATCCCTCCCACAACACTTGGGGGCAGTGGCCCATCCACCACAAGCACTCCCAGCCATGCAAATGCATTATGCACCTGCAAACCCCACTCCCATTGCATCCCCATCCCACATTAACCTGGGGTCAAATCTGCCATTCATGGCTCGTTTGAACTTGCTTGACCTAGCTATATTGACAAATGACCCCATTCATCACCAATATTTTTGGACACCCATGCCAACTAAGCTGCTTTAAGACATCCCAAAGTTTGAAGGCAAAGCTGGGGAATGTCCCCAAAATCATATAATGACCTTCCATCTATGGTGCTCATCTAATAGCATCATAGAAGACTCCATCAGGCTAAGGCTGTTCCAACGCACCCTCATGGGTGCCGCAACCAAATGGTACATTGAGATGCCACAAGCCAAGTACCCCGACTTCAACTCCCTAGCCTTCATGTTCCTGCAACATTTCCAACTCCCCGTCAGATATGATGAAGGGGTGGAGATCCTATTATCTTATCGCCAAAACACTTCCACCCACATCACTGACCATATCCATGAGTGGTGGCGGTGCCGTAGCTTATGTAAGATCCAACTTGATGACGAGATCTTCTTAGATTGGTTCCTTAAGACTTTGCTCCCGCCCATCGCAAAGGACGTCACATCTGAATGTCCCCAATCTGAAGAAGAGGCCATATTGAAGGCCCAGCAATTTGATCTCATTTACGCCCAGTCAGGATACTTGTATACCGTCATCCCAGACACTCCCCGTCCAAGTACCTCTTACCGTGATGCACCAGGGGCATCCCACGCTGCGGATGGCATCATAGGATCAGTCTCTGAACAACCACAGCCTCGACCAACACCACCTATCGCGACACCACAACCAAGCAACACGGCTAATGTTGCTTACCAAAACCAAGCTCCGGACTATGCTAGAATGATGTCTCAGTCCGGGGAAACAACCTCTTATGCACAACCTGTGCCATCGCAGCAGGCTCAAGCTATGGCTTGGCCAGCACAACAATACATGGGGAAAATGCCCACATTTGTGGCACCACCACCCCCACAAATCTACTATGCACCACCAGTGCAACAAGTCCAAGCCCCCGCCCCCACTCTACCCACTCCACCTACCCCGTTGGGTCAAGTATTTGCATAGAAAAATTGTCCCAACTAGCCTGCCCCCAACAATCAACACGGGCAAGCTAGAAATAACCGGCCCCGCAATTAGGGCAACAACCAACTGCAGGGAAGTGGTCAACAATAGAATCCCCCCAATAATGTTGTAGCGAACTAGCCAGCCCAGAACCCCCCGCGACCAAATGCACCAAGATGAAATGCCCCATTGTGCACAAACTAACCATGCACACTCTATGAGGTCTATGGGCACTATACATTCGAGTGCCCCCTCATGGGTCGTGCCAAGTAGGCCATTCGAAATGAGGCCCAACAGGCTGCCAACGCCACAAACCAAGCACAACCCAACTTGACACCACAAGCACCTCCTCCCATGGTGCTTCAAAACCCACTACTAGTCCAAGAATTGGTGGCAACCGCTGCCCCTCCCCAGGCCACTCCCAACGCTTTGGGGGCACCACCTACAGTTGAAACAGGTGTCCACCACCTGATGACCATGACCACTGAAAAGGTCAACTTACAAACTAGATGAAACTAGTACGGTACCGCTATCAAACCTGTTGACTCGTCAATAACATCTCCATCTAAGACAACCAAATTACCTCTCCAGTTACCCCCGTTCCCCCGCCCCCCCATATGCAGAATCGCCAATAACGCCACAGCTAAAGTTGTAGTTAGCTACATCATTGTGGATGATTTGGGCCAAATGCCAACCACCATGTCCGCTCTTGAGGTACTTAAAATGTTCCCAACGCAGCGAAGAGCCTTACTAGCCGCTCTCGGGGTGGTAGACCCCTCCGATTCAAAGCTGATCACTTTTGACACAGAAAATGGAGAGCCGCGCATGCCCTCCTCTATCTCCTTCCAAATCCCGGTGTCCATCCAGAACTTGGTTGTGCACTAATGTATAGTGCATGAGGGGGCATCCATGTGTTTCATGTCTACATTGGTTTGGCAGAAGCTTGGATCACCTATTCTACAACCATCTTCCATGACTCTACGGGCTTACAATGGACACCCCACTAAATCCCAAGGAATCCTCCCTCATGTCCCCATCACGTTAGCCGTGAAGATAGTCATGATTGACATTAAGGTCGTTAATGCTCAACTGGATTACAACCTCCTCATTGGGAGGAGTTACATGTACGCCATGCAAGTAGTCACGTCAACTGTCTTCCACCTCATGATGTTCCCCCATGAAGGGAAGATTGTGATGGTTGACTAGCTCACCTATCATGATCCACAAGGGTTCATGGCATCGGCCAACGTTATCCCTACAATCACCACCACCGAGCTGCAAGGGGTGACCACACATGCTAACGTCATCCCTACAACCAACACTGTGATTGAAAACACACCAGTCTCCTCACTATTGAATGTGGGCCCTGGGTTGTTTACCGATCCCACCATGACGGCTCCTTTCCCGTTGGTGTCACCACCACTGAAACAAAAGCAAACTGCGAACTTGTGCATGGTCTCATCAAGCACCGTTGCACCCAAATAGTAGCCGCAGCCATAGCCCCAACCACAACCACAACATTGTCCGCAGCCGCAACGCCAATAGCAACCACAACACCACCCGCAGCAGCAGCATTACGCGCAGCTGCAACCATAACCTCACCCCCACATGCAACCAACTGGGAGTTATGTGGGCTCATCTCCAGTCCATACAATTCCCTTCTTCTTTCCCCCACCTGGTGTCTTGAGCAAGCTAGTCATGGCCACCTTAAGCCTACCCAACCTTACATTGGAAAACCCGGTGTGGTATCTAGATCCACCCGCTCAACCACCAATGCCCTAGGTTGTGTTAACTCCAGTACAACCTATTGCAGTTGAGTTTCACCCACCACTCGTTCCGCATAGGCCAACCGCCACACCCACACCTGCACCACCCCAACCCAAAAGGGCCAGGGGAAAGAACACCAAAGCCATTGCAGAACCATGGCCAGTCCCAACTTGTGCCGTCTGCAAACAATAGGGCCATCCAAATCAGGATTGCCCTGAAATCCCAGTGATCCATGTGCACCTGGATTCCATGGATACGAATGAAAACATCCACATGGTTGAACTCCCAATCGCGCCAGTAGTAAAGAACAAGGCACTAAGGAAAAACCATGCTTGTGCCCTCTGCGGCTTGTATGGACATTATTCCCACCATTGCCAAGGCTTCCCCAAATTTTGAATGGCTCTTGTTAACCTCCGTCACCATTCCCTTGAGTCTCAGATCACCTTGATCAAAGAAGTTCACCCACCACCACTTCCTTCATCCGACACCATGTCCATTTACATGATGTTAGGATATTTAGACACTTAGGATTTAGTTAAGATCAACTTGTGTAATATATCCATTAGGTAAAAGTGTGTTTCTTTAGTATGCATTAGTATGCATTTGTAAATATTCTAATCTGACGGTCATGATATGTTCTAGACATAGAGTGATCCGACGGTTCAACTTCTCTTAGATTATACCTATCATTGATCCATGGCTTAACACCCAATTGGTCTATGATCTCTATTTAAAGAGCATAGAGGGTCCTTTGCTATTTGAATGATTATGAGAAGCTCATGTAACTTTCTTTCTTTTGCATAATAAATTGCTCCAAGTAGCTATTTGGCTAGGGCCATGGACTGTTTCCCTCTCGAGTTTTTTAACCACGTGACAAACATTGGTGTATTGATCTGTGATCTGTTTGTGTGAAGCGATTGTTCTTGGTGTTTGGTCCTTTGGGAGTACCCTGTGTACCCTAACAAATTTACATGAGCTTCTCATAATCGATCAACTAGCCAAGGACCCTCTATGCTCTTTAAATAGAGATCATAGACCAATCGGGTGTTAAGCCACAGATCAATGATAGGTATGATCTAAGAGAAGTTGAACCGTCGGATCACTCTATGTCTAGAACATATCGTGACCATTAGATTAGAATATTTACAAATACATACTAATGCATACTAAAGAAACACACTTTTACCTAACGGATATATTACACAAGTTGATCTTAACTAACTCCTAAGTGTCTAAATATCCTAACATCCCCCCTTAAGAACAACTTGGGATAGGATTGAAGGATTTACAAAAGTGACACTATTAGGAGAAGGAAGGAGGCATTAGAGCCTATCCCCCCTTAAGGACACATTCTTGAACCCCTAACATGGTATCAGAGCTTTTATGAAGAGTCGCTTTCGGTTTTGATCAAGATCTGGAACCGGTGAAAGGGTTTCTAGTTCTGGATTTTCTATGCATTTATGGCCTATGGGAGCTATTCCATTGTGTCGGGAGCGCCGTTTCCATTGGGAAATAGTTTTCGTTTCACCGAAAACTATTTCCGTTTGCTCCAGAAACACCCATTTCGGCAAATCTAAAGGTATAATGTTACAGTGACGGATTTGTTTTATTTTTTTAAAAATCTCTCATATTTTATCAATCTTATAAATAGATCTTTTTGTTTTAGTCTCGGACTTTTGCCTTCCCTAGCTGCATATGCTCTTTGCCGTGCACCTTACACTATCACGGTGAATCAGAAACAATGAGGGAAAGTTTTTTTCTTGTCCTCTTGGCTACGTATGCTCTTTGACGTGCACCTTGTGCGATCACAGCAAATCAGA
>LPNX010338451.1:14429-55118 GCA_001517045.1 Pseudotsuga menziesii | reverse complement strand
TTATTGCCGCACTATTTAAAAGTACATTATTGTAAAAGTGAACCTCGCTTATTCTACAAAAGTGATTCACTTCAAAGCAACTTTATTGTAAAGTGATTGTCAAATGTTGATCTTTGGCAGAAGGGGGTTCTTTTTTTTAGTTGGTCAAGTTAATATCTGCCACGTCACTATTGGGGACATCTTCAACATTTTCTTTGATCAAGCATAACTTCATCACCTGGAATCAGTTTTAAGTGCCGTTTTTTTACTGCATTTTTTTTAGCTCTTTGCATACAGATAGTTAGTTTCTATTCTTTCAGACATTATTTTACAGTATGGCCGCCCCTTGTGATATTATACTTACAAGTTCTAACTATTTCTCATGGAAATCTCATATGGAGGATGTTCTACGAAGTAGAGGACTTTTCAGGATAACCTCAGGAAAAGAAACAGAACCCACTAATGATGATAAGAAAATTAAATGGGCAAATAGATGTGATGAATCTCGTGGATTGATTGGGATGTCAATCTCTACTGATTTGCGATTCCACATATCTGGAATTGATGAACCTGATCAAGCATGGGAAAAGTTGAAATGTGTGTTTGGTAAACACAATGAAATTCAGGGTCATCAACTTGAGAATGAGTTTCTTTCCTTGAATCCAAATGATTTTTCATGCATTCAAGAGTATTTATCTAAGTATAAAACTCTTAGACTATTATGTGTCGAACGCTAGATTAAGAAAGAAGACAAACAATGCATTTATCATATTCTTTCAAAACTTGGACCTGCATATTCTGTTTTTGTATCTACATTCTACTCCATGAAAGAATCCTTGCCTGCAACTAGCTATCAAGAGCCTAGCCTTGAATCCTTTTGTGATTCCTTAATTAGAGAGCAAGATAAGCTCATTCATCTTGGAATAATTAACAATGTAGATACATCTGGGAAAGCCTTATTGTCCCAACAGAAAGAAAAGTCCAAGCCTCCTAAGAAACTGAATTCTCGCAATAATAAGCCAAACAACAAGGGTCCAAAACCCTCTCAGTCAGCTCCTCCTTTAAAAAATGACAAAGGATCCAAGCAAAAAGGAAAGAAGACTGAGCGCCATTGCAATTTTTGTGGGAAAGATAATCATGATGAATCTAAATGTTTTAAGAAGATGGCAGCCTTGGAAGCAACAATGAAGAAGCACCACATCAGCCTAGATTCGTCTTCAGAATCTAACACTCATGGACATGCACTTTGTGCTTCTGGTTACTCTTATACTGCATCTTCTTCTTCTACTTCAAATGAATGGCTCATTGATTATGGAGCATCTTATCATATGGCTAAGGATAAAGCCATCTTTTCTACTATGCATGAATGTAACACCAAACAAATATTTGTTGATGATGATAGATCTCTAAGTGTTGTAGGATTTGGAACAGTTCCAGTAGAAAATGGTCATTTCAGTGATGTATTATGTGTTCCAAAAATTTCCTGCAATTTGTTATCAGTCTATCAAATTACTCATTTAGGTGAAGGTAAAACTGTGACGTTTACACCTCACCAAGTTGTAATCAAGGATTTTAAAAATCCTCAAAATATCCTTGCTACTGGAACTGTTGATGATATTACCAGGTTGTACAAATTTAACAACTTTGGGTCATCACGTTTTGCTTCAGTTTTTGTTGCTCATAGTGATAACTTGAGCAAACTTTGGCATGAGCGATTTGGTCACTTAAATTATCGCTCATTGCAACAACTATGTAAAGACAATATGGTGATTGGTCTTCCGCTGGTATCTTGCAAGGATGGTGTTTGTTCCGGTTGTGTACTTAGAAAACATCATCAGGACAATTTTGACAAACGTGCCTCTTGGCACGCCTCAGTTCCCTTGGAGCTTGTGCATAGTGACTTGTGTGGCCCTCTTCCATCTGCTTCCTTTTCTGGTTTCAAATATTTCTTAGCTTTCATTGATGACTACTCCAGACACACTTGGGTTTACTTCCTAAAACTTAAGAGTGAAGTATTTAACATGTTCTTGGCCTACAAGGCCATTGTTGAAAAACAATTTGGTCATCAAATTATTAAGTTAATATCTGACAATGGAAGAGAATATGCTAACAACAAGTTCACTAATTTTTGCACTGAACAAGGAATCCAACAACAGCACACTGTTCCATATACACCACAACAAAATGGTGTAGCTGAAAGGAAGAACCGCACTTTAAAAGAAATGGCTAATTGTATGATCCAATCTAAGGGACTAAGTCTTCAATATTGGGCTAAGGCCATAAATTGTGCAAACTACATAGTTAATCGCACACCCACTAAAGTTTTACAAGGTATAACACCGGAAGAAGCATGGAGTAAAATTAAACCAGATGTAAGTCACTTTCGTGTGTTTGGTTGTGAAGCATGGGCTCACATTCCGAATGAAAAACGGAAAGCATTGCAGCCTAAAAGTGAAAAGTGCATATTAGTTGGATATTCTGAAGATGCAAAAGGTTATAGACTTCTTCAGCCACATTCTCATGATATAATCATTAGAAGAGATGTTAAATTTGATGAAAATCTCTTATCCTGTGAGCCTAACTTGGCGGGTGTGCCATCTTTGGCCTGCGAGCCCGATTCAACGATTGTGCCTTCTTCTTCTTCTTCTTCCAACTTCCTTGATAGGTTTCCAACTCCAGTTTCTGATGATGATAGTGAGGATGAAAATCCATCTCCGCCTGCTCATGTTCCTCCAATTGCACCAGCACCAATACTTCCTCGATGGGTTCGTTCAACATGTGAAGTAGCTGGTGATCTTGCCGGTGATCCTAGTGATCCACGTCGAACACGTTCTCAGTTTCAGCGAGCCTCTTCCCTTTTGGCTCAAGTTTCCGAGAATCATGATCTAGAAACTTTTGCAGAAGCTTCAGGAAATCTAGATTGGGATGCAGCTATGGATGAAGAATATCGTTCCTTAATGGAAAACGATACTTGGGATCTTGTTCCTCTTCCAAAAGGAAGAAAACTTGTCAGATGTAAATGGGTCTACATAACTAAGTATGCATTAGATGGAAGTGTTGAAAGAGTTAAGGAAATGTTAGTTACCAAAGGTTTTTCCCAAGTTGAAGGGATTGACTACAATGAAACCTTTGTCCCTATAGCCAAAATGAACTCCATCCGCCTTGTTCTTTCCCTTGCAGCCTTACATAACTGGGAAGTCCATCAAATGGATGTCAACTCAGCCTTCTTACATGGTGATTTACATGAGGAAATTTACATGGAACAACCTCCTGGATATGTTCATAATAACTCTAGCCTTGTTTGTCTCCTTAAGAAATCCTTATATGGCCTTAAGCAAGCTCCTAGAGCTTGGTATGCCAAAATGGATAGCTTTCTCCTTGACATTGGTTTTTCTAGATGCCATTCTAACCCCAATGTCTATACCAAGAAAGTAGGAAACCATCTCATCATACTTGTTCTTTATGTTGATGATCTTATCCTTACTGGTAGTGACCCTAATCTTATAACCCATGTGAAATCCAGTCTTAAGCAAAATTTTGAAATGTCAGACTTAGGACATTTGCATTATTTTCTTGGTCTCCAAGTCTTGCAAACCAAAGAAGGAATCTTTCTTTCCCAGTCTAAGTATGCTTGTGACCTTCTTTGTCGCTTCCACATGGAAGATTGTAAACCAACCCCTTCTCCCTTCCAGTCTGAAGTCAAACTTTATACCACTTGTACTTCCCCTGAAGTAGATGCCACCTTGTATCATCAGCTTGTTGGTATTCTTTTATACTTGACTCATTCCCGTCCTGACCTTTCTTTTTCCATTGGTCGTGTTTCCCGTTATATGCAAACTCCTCATGAAATTCATTGGAAAGCAGCAAAAAGAATACTTCGATATATTCGAGGTACAATTCAGTTTGGGATTCATTACAGTATAGGGGGGAAACCTTTGTTGGTTGGTTTCACTGATTCAGATTGGGCCGGCGATCCTGATGATCGGAAGTCTACTGCAGGTTATGTTTTTAGTCTGGGATCTGGACCTGTCACTTGGGCTTGTAAGAAACAACAAGATCTTGCTCTTTCTTCAGCAGAAGCAAAATATCGAGCTGCAGTTAATGACAGTCAGGAAGCTTTATGGCTTGGACAGATCCTTTTAGAGTTTGGATTCGAGCAGCAACAACCTACTCCACTTTGGTGCGACAATCAAAGTGCCATCAAGCTTGCCAAAGATCCAGTTCTACATCAGTGCAGCAAACACATTGAGCTACACATGCACTTCATCAGAAATCTTGTTCATGATCGTGTTATTGAAGTGCTCTATTGTCCTACAGATGATCAAGTTGCAGACATCTTCACCAAGTCTCTTACAGAAGTGAATTTTTCTAAACTTCGGTCTATGTTAGGAGTTCAGGAATGTGTCCTTAAGGGGGGATAGGCTCTAATGTCTCCTTCCTTCTCCTAATAGTGTAACTTTTGTAAATCCTTCAATCCTATCCCAAGTTGTTCTTAAGGGGGGATGTTAGGATATTTAGACACTTAGGAGTTATTTAAGATCAACTTGTGTAATATATCCGTTAGCTAAAAGTGTGTTTCTTTAGTATGCATTTGTAAATATTCTAATTTAGCGGTCACGATATGTTCTAGACATAGTGTGATCCGACGGTTCAACTTCTCTTAGATCATACCTATCATTGATCCGTGGCTTAACACCGATTGGTCTATGATCTCTATTTAAAAAGCATAGAGGGTCCTTGGCTAGTTGATCGATTATGAGAAGCTCATGTAACTTTCTTTCTTTTGCATAATAATTTGATCCAAGTAGCTATTTGGCTGGAGCCATGGACTGTTTCCCTCTCAATGGTTTTAACCACGTGACAAACATTGGTGTATTGATCTGTGATATGTTTGTGTGAAGCGGTTTTTCTTGGTGTTCGGTCCTTTGGGAGTACCCTATGTACCCTAACACATGATGTCTAGTTCCCCCGACCAGCTCACTCCCATCTCCAATGACGGTCCTTCAGACCTGTCACATCATTTCTTCAACAACGATGAGGAGATCCTTGAAGCTCTGAATAGCTCGGAATACCTATGGGACGACATGCACCATCACTTGTTCTTCCTCCCAGAAGAACTTGTGTCGCAGTCCGACCAGTTTTATGTGGAAACCAAATATTTCATCCATGGGAAGGTTGACTGGTTCAAGAACCCAATCCCAGCACCAGATGCCTTTGAAGAAGGGAACGTGGAAAACATTTCACCAACCATTAAAATTGACATCTCAACCAATTCTGAGATCGTTGAAGAAATCATGCTGGGGGCATCTTGCTCCCTGAAATAGGTCAATGCCTATACTGCTCTCTTCCAAGAATTCTGCGACATCTTCGCCTGGTCGTACACTGAAATGCCTGACTTAGATCTATCCATCGTGGAACACCACATCGACACATGGCCTGATGTGGCACCTGTCTGCCAAAAGAAATGGCCCATCCATCCATCCAAAGTGGCTACAGTGAAAGCCAAGATAGAGAAGCTACACACAACCAGCTTCATTTATCCCATTGCATACAAAACTTGGGTTTCTAATCCTGTTCTCGTGAAGAAAAAACAGGGTACCATTCGCGTTTGCACATACTTTTGCGATCTCAATGGGGCATGTCCCAAAGACAACTTCCCCACACCGTTCATCGACCAAATCATCGATGCATGCGCTAGACATGAGGCCTTCGCTTTTGTGGACGGTTTTTTCGGATACAACCAAATCCAAATCCAGAAAGAAGACCTTTACAAAACATCATTCACAACTCCATGGGGCACATTCGCCTACCAAGTCATGCCCTTTGGCCTCAAGAATGCCGGAGCCACCTTATAGCGCTCTATGACGCACTGCTTTCATGATCTTACTCACATCACATTGGTGTGTTTCAACAACCTCATCGCGCGGTGGCAAAGCCACACACAACACATAGATGACTTGCGGCAAGTCTTAATGCGATGTCGCCAGTACAGCATCTGCTTGAACCCATTCAAGTGTGTTTTCTGTGTCCCCATGGGCCGTCTCCAAGGATTCATCGTGTCACACAAAGGAATGATCGCTGATCCTGGGAAATTCCAAACGAATTTCCCCCTAACATCACCCCTTTGAGTCAGACCTCCCCACCATCAAAAAACCACACAAAGAGGGCCAAGGCTCACCTTTCCCTTTGAAATGAGTGACCTGGTGCATTTGAAACCCCAAACAGCTCATGGGGGGCCTCCAGGTGGTCAAATCCATTAAAAAATTGCATCAAAAGGAAGAGGTTCAGTGAGAGATTTTACTTGCAAGTCGCTGCTTGTGAAACCATCGATCGGATCAAGAGAAATCAGCAAATGAAGAATTATGGCCCACCTCTCTAATTCCACAATGAACAGTGACAATGACACTTCACCATGTGGACCCTCCCCTTTTATAGGCCCCATTTGACCTAATTTCTTTCGATCGACATAACAAGACCATATGGACTCCGTTTGAGGCACTGTTCACACCACTGGTTTCAAAATTCTACCCTTTATCTACTTAAGAGACCATCGTCTCATGTTTAAATAGTCAATTTTGGGACTATTTCCCACAAGTCATCTCGATTCATGAGCCATGACATAATGATGCGAGTGTCTACAGACCGATACTCGTATCACATTTCCCGGTTGTAACTCATGCGAGCAATCGAGCCATCCTCCATTAAGGATTGTACCATATTTTACTTTTTATAGTTATAATTGTCTTTTTTCCACCGCACCTTATGTCGACATTTGGACCATCGTCCACAAAACCTTTTGTTTTTCTTCCATATATTTGACATAGAAGTATTCTCAGCCTGCTGCCCACTTAGGAATGTAATTTTAGATTTTATTTAGTATTCTTAACACGTAGATTGTCTTTTCTTTTCACCGCACCTTACGCAGACCTTTGGACCACTGTCCACAAAATGATTTCCTTTCTTGCACATATTTGGCATATAAATGCCTCCAGACTTGTACTTACATCACACATAGTCAAGTTTTTCCACCACAACACACACACATGCTCTCCTGACCTCTGTCCAAGAGTCACCTCGGTTTGTGTTCCTCTACTGCATCGTCTCGCAGGCCTCTGCTACGATCTATCCCACACATGTATTGGTATGTTTGAGAGCCTTCTGCTCCATCCACACTGCGTGGATGACCTTTGGACCTCTGTCCACCATCTTGACATGGGGCAAAGCATGCGCCACCACAGTCGATTGACCACATTGGAGTTTCGTTTAAGCTCTTTTCTGACTCCTTAAAACAATGAAAAGATCTCCAAGCGTAGCTGCTTCCCTTCCAGCTTTCTAAAGTATAAGAAAGGGCATCTACATTGTCTCATTTACCTCCTTTTGTGGAACATGTAGACCATTTCATGAAAAGGACCTCCTTGGCACACTCAAGCCAAGACCGTTCCCCTCTACGTACTTTTGTGCTTTCTCGGGCAGAGAAGCCACACTTAACGAAAAAGCTCACCACTGGTTGTTGTTAATCTCTTTTCCAGCCATCTCATCAAGAAAAGATTTCTGAGCAAACTTGGTTTCATTCATGCTCATAAAAGTATTTGAATGACCATCTAGTCAGTATAGGTTTAACCTTTTGTAGCCTGATTGCACTACCAATGGTAAAGAATTCTCCCATCCCCTCCAGGATGGGCAAGCTCTCCTATGTATACTTTTATCCTTTTTTGGGCATAGGAGACTACCAATGAAAAAGAGCCTCCACTGGATTCTTCTTCGTGCTTTCAGACTCTCTAAAATTGAAAGAACCAACGAGCACTCACCTTCTTGGGCTTGCCAAAAATCCACGAGATCGTACCACAACGATGTCCGTAGACATCACCTCACAAAACACAGTTTGGTAGCATCCCCACATTGGGTCACCTTTGTTCAGAGTACTCTACAATGTGTCTTCCTTGGATCCCATCGGTATCAAAAGTGTCCTCTGCCTCCAATTATTTCCCATCTACAGCAACATGCCTGGTATTACAGCCATGATCCCATTCCCATGAGTTAGTTTCATTTGCTGCTTGGTCCACCCTACCGTCATACTCTGAAAAAGGAATTTTGAGTCTCCCACTCCCCCCCCACCCCTGTTCATTTTTTCCCTTCCCTCCCCTACCCCCCAATTTAGTGAGTCATTCCGCGAATTGCTTCACACCTTTCGGTTATCCCTCATGCTCATGGTCAAGGAAACATCATTGCCTTGATTAGGGGAGGTCTCCCTCTGTCGATGCCAACACATATATTCTAGAGGATAGACCCAGAGGTCCCTCTATCTTGGTTTCATTAACATCATTGATGAGTTCCTTGGACCACTTGAGAGGAGTCCTTAGTGCCTATCGAGATGGTTGTTTCTCACATGCTCGACTTCAACTCCATCATCGCACTATTAAGATTCGTACAGGGTTTGTTCCACACAATACTTGGTCGAAGACCCCGGATGTCACCCAACTCTAGCACACTGGTGAGTCCACTCAAGGGACCTAAACAGGTTATGTCCCTCGTGATTTCTGGGTTGCATTGGAGACAGTGTTCAGAAGCCCCAACAGTGCTTCGATATACCTTTATGATTGATGTAGCATACTTTTACCACAAATACTCTGACTCTCAATCAGCGAGTCCATACATCTATGTACCATTCCAGATCCAACAGACCATCAGTCATGAAGAGATAGCATTCCATGAGAATGCCATGCGTCCAATGTACCAGATCAGTATTGTATTCAGCCTCACATAAGTGGCAACCAGCATTGTAACATTAGTTGTATATAATCGTCTCTTGTATTTTAGAGCATAGATCAAATAATTCTTTTCACATTGTCATGAGCATGGGAATGCCCGCCTCGTCCATATACATGTCACACATTTATTGTATCTCACCCATTTATGGGAACCAAATTAATACAAAACCAAAATCCACCATGCCCCAGCCCCGGAAGCACCACCTCTCGACAGCAAATCCTATGATGTCTGTCGGACATACGTTGATCTCCTGCCCTCACACATCAGGGGGCAATCTATTAACCCAAAAATACCCCACAGAGCTCTCAATGGCCTACACCACCCAAGGACACCATCTCACAACACTCATTTCACTCTATAAGACCTTCCATGACCTTCCGTTTGACCCCCACACCTCCAAAAGGCCTAAGGATGAAGAAAAGGGCTAAAACCCCCAAAAAAGAACCTAAAATAGAACCCTAGGAACTAAATCCCTCAAAAAGGGGCTAAAACCCTGAAAGGGGCTAAAATTAGGGCAGAAGGCGCTAAAGCCTTGACCAAGGGCTTAAAACCCTAAAATCCTTTGGAAAAACTATATAAGGAGGGTGGGGGTTCACTCTCAAAACACTCCTCATTTGCATATTGTTATGCTTCCCGTGGATGCTTTGAGACCTCTTGCTCTCAAACCACCCACTCTCCCTCTCCTCCATCTCCATTTCTCCAAGCCATTTCTCCCCAACCAAGAGAGAGGTGCTCCCATGAGCTAGGGCATGGTGGCCCATTTCCACCCAAGTGAGGTATGGATTTTGTTTATGCATGTTTGTTTACTTGTTTTATTTTCTAACCAATATTTCTAGTTGCAGGTTTGCCATTAACATCTTTTGCAGGTTGTCTTCAGAGTAGTATAAGTTTATTTTTGCAGGTTTTGGAGGTGGAACCCTAACCCACTGTGTGTAGAGGGGTTCACCAATTCTCCATCATTGCTTCTCTTTTATTTTTCTTGTCATTTGCTCTTAGATGTAGTTTAGAATAGCTGACATTTACTTGTTCTAGTGTAGCTTAGCTTAGTTTCAATTCGCAGCTTTTTTTTCACCATTTTACATTCCATTTTTCACTATTTTCTAAGGGTAGAAACCTACCCTTGTGCCCTATAGGCATAAGGGAGCCATTTTTACCCCTGTAGTGAGGAGAAATTCTCATTACAAAGATGAAGAGAAATTTGATTCCTCTCTCTCCAATATTGCTACCAGTGTGCATAAAAGGGATATTTTGGATCTTATGTAAGAAATATCAGATTTGGGAAGTTATCCATTCACCCTCAAATATCCAATTATTCCAGTGAATTCATGCTTGATCACTTGTAGTGATAAACATAGTTTTGTTGAAGAAGGAGAAATTTATGCATATACCATCTTAGTGGCACACTTGTGGATTTTGTTCTTCATACCAGTCATTAACAAAGAGGTGGAATGATGGGAACTAGGATGAAGGGTTGATTAAAATTTGGGAATTGAGATTTTTGTGTTCATTCTCCTCAATCCTGGATTAGTTTTCCTTCTATCATCCCATTTCTTATCATAATATTTGGAATAACTCACCTGGTTGGGATCAACCAAACAATTTTTCACCTCTTTCCACTAAATTTTCTTTTAGAATGTATTAGAGTGGTATTTCATAATGTGTCCATGAATATGGAAGTGGGAACACAAGAAATGTAAATTAACATAATCTAAATATGAGTATGCCAAGAATTTCCTACCAAAATATCCATGGATTCGAAGAATTCCAAACTAACATCAACTTTAGCCAATATGTGGGATAATGACCGAGACATGATGAAATGCCCCAAAAGCATCACCAATTTATCTTAGAGGATGGTTATTCTACAACTCCATTGGTAGGTTGAGAAATTTTAACTAGGGTTTGAGAGAAAAAAAAACATTTCCACATAATCAATGGACCCTTAACACCATGGAGGCATCCTCATCTATCCTAAATATGAGTTTGATCCAACCCTTCACCCAAAGGAGGAAGGTTGGCCCTTACCCTGCCAACGAAGTCCATACTAATTGAATCCATTTATTTAGGCTACTCAAGTTCATTTTGTGCTCAAGGAAATTACCAAAAAATATTTTACTAGATAGAAATGTTTTATGTGTTGAAATTACTCAAATAACTAAGAGGGGGGAGGTGAATCAGTTATTTCTAAAGCTTAAAAACATTTTTCAAGATTTAAACCATTATTACAGATTACATATTTAGTTATGCTATCACAGTAAGTATAACAATTGAGATGAGGTTTATCAATCATACACACATGGCAGAAATAGACAAATATTCACTTTGTTGAGTACCTACTCAAATGAGGCTGCAATCTCTATTTTACAAATTCCTTCTTGTAGAGAGAACCAACTCTCATGTTTTCCTAACACCCACTAAAATAACATTCTCCAGCTACAACTGGGTGGAAGCACCAAGTTCCACTTGTACAGGCTCCAACTTGTACAAAGAAAACAAACAGTTCTCCCTAGCACCACCCTTCAACCCTTGTTTTTCAGACTTAAAACATGTACAGTACAATATTCAGAAAAACAGATACAACATTACATACCAACTCTGTTCTAATTATCTTCTAGATTTATGCACCTTGGTTCCCCTCATTGTCTACGTTCTAGATATTCAGAGTCCTCTGTCATTCTATTATTCTCACTTTACCGACGATCCATGCATCGACTTCCCTATTTGCAAAGAGCACACTCCTTCCTTCATCATGAACATCCTTTTATAAATGTCAATCTATAAACCCTTTACATGTTTGTATGCCTGGTGGTCCATTCCCATAACTGATCAAACTGTTCGATGCCTTATGATAGACAAGAATTCCAATCGCTGGTTAACCATGAATTTCTGTAACGATTCTTCATCCTTTGGATTCTTTTGCACTTGCCATTTTTTGCAAAGAAAACAAATCTTTACGCACTCCTAGTTCTGTAGTCCTAGTTTCGCAGTACAAGTTCTTCCCCAATCATTCTACACCATAGATCTTATTCGGGCTCTCTATGACCATTGATCTGAATCTAGTGCGGGATGCAGATCCCGGGTTTTTAATATTTTGTTAAACAACTTCCAAGGTTTCTACTTTTCGACTTCTTCCTTCCTCCTACAGAACTCCTTCTACTTTGTTGATTTCTCATGCACTCTATCTGGACCATCGATCTTAGATATGGTGAGGGATGCAGACCTCGCATTTTCAACATTTGTTTGAACAACTTCTAGACTTCCCAACTTCCAACTTCTGTACTTTCGGCTTCCGAAATTCAGAATCAAAAAAATCAACTTCCAACCTTATTCCTTTCTTGTTCTCCCACTTTTGGCTTTTCACTTTTTGAATTCCTCACTTTTGAATTCTGAAATTCAGGATAAAAAAACCCAACATCCAGCCTTAGTCCTTTCCCGATCTCCCGCTTTCTGTTTTCGGCTTTCCAACTTTAGAAATTGGAAATCTAACTTTTCTTATTCTCAAACTTTTGGACTTTTGCATTTTTGCTCTTGCATTGCAACACTCCTTCAGTGTCGCCAATTTCTTATGCAGGTTTACTCTTAACTGTCGGATTTTTTCATTATATTAGTTTTGAAACTTTGTAGATTTTCTCTTGACCATTGATTTCAGGTGCGGTTTCACTGCTGACCGTCAAATGTTCTTCATCATATTACCTTTGAAACTTTGTATATTTTCTCTTGACCGTTGATTTCTTTTGCGGACTCATTCCCATCCGTTATATCTGTTCACCATATATTCTTTCACTCTTTCCGTATTTTTTCTTGACCATTGATATCTTGTGCAGATTCATTCTTGACCATCGGATCTCTGCACAAGCCATGAATTGACCGCCATATCTCTGCACAAGCCATGGATTCTTCTGAGTCCTCTGCTCATCTGGATCATGCTTGGAACTATGTTGTGCCATCAGTTATGGATTCTTTTGAGTCCTCTGTTCATCCGGATCATGCTTGGAACTATGTTGACATCAATGAAAACCATATCACACTCTAATCTATTTTCAATATGATTGCAAATCCTCCAATAGTCTTCCCTCGACAAGAAAACATCCAACAATCTCCCCCTTTGGAATTGATGGCAATCTTCAACCTCTGGATGCATGTTGTACTAGTAGTAACCAACTGTTCATCATCTATAGTAGAAGCAACTTCTCCCCCTTTGACATCAATGCCAAAGAAAAATCTATAGCACATCTCCCCCTATCAAAGTAGTCTTTATAGTATATCTCTCCCTATCAAAGTGGATAAGTTATCTGGAATAAGATGTGCCTTTGGTAAGGGTTTAGTGAATATATCAATAGTTTGTTCTAAAGAAGGGATAAAATTCAATTGAACTACTCTGTTTGTAACTTGCTCCCTTAATAAGTGATACTTAATAGGTATGTGCTTGGTTTTGGAATGAAGGACTGGATTTCTGGACATAGTAATAGTGCTAGTATTATTACAATGGAGAGGAATGGGGTCAGCATATCTTACCTCCAGGTTTGCCAGTGTCTGAATCATCCATGGAGAATTTATGCACAGCAGGTGGTAGCGGCAATGTACTCAGATTATGTAGTGGATAAGGATATTGAGCCTTGCTTCTTACTCATCCATGCAACTAAAGAATCAGCAAGAAGAATGTACCTCCACTTGTACTCTTCCTTTCATCCAAAAAGTTTTCCCAATCAATATCTGAATATGCAGTTAACTAGAGATTTTGATTCCTGGGATACTAGAGATAATAAGTCGTTGTGTCCTTCAAATATTTGAATATCCTCTTCACAGCCACCAAATAACTTTTCTTAGGAGTAGACTGAAATCTTCCTTCCATTCCCATAGCTTGCATGATATCAGGACACTATTCTATGATGTATAAGAGAATTCCTATCATTGAACAATATGTTCTCTGATCAACATCTGGTGAGGGATCATCCTTGGTAAGTTTACACCCAAAAACCATAGGTGTACTGACAGGTGATGAGTCTTCCATTTGAAATTTCTTCAACATCTCCTTCAAATAATTCTCTTCGGAGAGAAATAATCCCTCAAGACTCTAGATAATGCAAAGACAAAGAAAGTATGATAGTTATCCTATCATTAACATGTCAAATTCATATTGCATGGCATTAGCAAACAACTGCACAAAAAAATCATTAGTGCATCCAAATATAATGTCATCCACATACACCAAAACTATTAATAGATTCTAACCTTCAGATTTTATATACAAGTTATTATCAACAATACCTTTCTTGAAACCTTAGTGTCTTATAGATATGTGTCCAGTCTATGATACCAGGATTTGGGTGCTTGTTTCAATCCATATAGAGCCTTCTTTAATTTGCAGACATTGTCAAGATTATCTGTTAGCTAGAATCCTTCAAGTTTCTCTATATAGACTTCTTTTGCTAGATATCCATTGAGAAATCCTAACTTAACATCCATTTGATATAATTTGAAGTTCTTATGAGTGGCATAGGAAAGAAACATTCCGATGGCTTCTAATCATTCTATTGGTGCAAAAGTTTCATCAAAGTCTTGTCTCTCAACTTGGGCATACCCTTTTCAAACTAGTAGAGCTTTATTCCTTACAATTTGTCCTTGTTCATTCATCTTGTTTTTAAACACCCAATTGGAACCTATTACATTTTTATCTATAGGTATAGGAACCAACTCCCGAGTGTTATTTCTCTCAATCTGATCACATTCATGGATTTAACCCAACATTCATCCTCACTAGCCTCTTCAAAATTCTTAGGCTCCATCCTAGATAGGAAAGCAATATGAGATTGCTTTGAATCTTTGATCAAATTTCTTATTGTCTGCACTCCTTTATTCTTGTCTCCAATTATCTAACTTTCAGGATGATTCTTCTGAACTATTATGGAAGGTGTTTTTGTTTGTGTTTGCTGCCTTGAATTTGTTTGAGTGTTTGCATGTTCATCATCTCACTTTGAATATTCTTGTTATGATTCTTAAACCTGTTATTCTTTAACTTCAATTGTATCTTTTGTATCTGGTTCAATACTGCTTATTTGAATGTCTTTCACATGGATTCCTTCATCAATATTGATGTCAATACAATCAACCAATTTGGGAAGCCTCTTATTATAACAAGGATACCCTTTACTGTTTGCAGCATATCCTAAGAGGACACCTTCATCAGCCCTCTCATCATATTTCCCAAGATGTTCATCATTATTTTTTATATAAAACTTACTTCCAAAGAATTTAAAATATTTGATGACAGCAGGTCTTCCAAACAATAGTTCATAAGGAGTCTTATCACATTTCGGCCTTAGGTGAGATTCATTAAGAATATGAACAGCTGTGTGAATTGCCTCTACCTAGTATGTATGATAAATATTCTTTTAATTCATCATTGATCCTCCCATCTGTTGTACTGACCTATTTTGTCTCTAAAGAACTCCATTCTGCTATGGCACCCCTGGAATAGTGTATTCTCTCTTAATTCCATTTTTATCACAAAAATCCTTGAAGTCCCCTGGAAAAAGATCTCCTCCTCTATTGGATCTCACTGCCTTTAGTATTTTTCTTGTTTGATTCTCAGACAGGGCCTTAAAAGTTTTGAACTTTTCAAGTACCTTAGATTTTTCTTTTAGAAAAGAAACCAATGTAAGTCTAGAATAATCATCAATGACCAACATAAAATATCTTTCTCCTCTTGTGCCTTCTTTTCTTGATGGTCCACACAGATCCATATGTACTAATTGAAGTGGGTTGTCTATTGATGTGAAGTTCTTGGATTTAAACTGTGTGATACCAATTGTTGAAATTACTCAAATAACGGAGAGGGGGGAGTGAATTAGTTATTTCTAAAGATTAAAAACATTTTTCAATATTTAAACCATTATTCCAGATTACAGATTTAGTTATGATTGCATCAAGTATAACAGTTGAGACGATGTTTATAAATCACACATACATGATAGAAACATACAAATATTCACTTTATTTGAGTACCTACTCAAATGAGGCTGCAAACTCTGTTTTACAAATTCCTTCTTGTAGAGAGCACCAACTCTCATGTTTTCCTAGAACCCACTAAAATAACATTCTCCAACTACAACTGGGTGGAAGCACCAACTTCCACTTGTACAGGCTGCCAGTTGTACAATGAAAAAAAATGGTTTTCCCTAGCACCACCCTTCCACCCTTGTTTCTTAGACTTAAAACATGTACAATACAATATTCAGAAAAACAGACATAACAGTGCATACCAACTATGTTCTAATCTTCTTCTGGATTTATGCACCTTGGTTCCACTCATTATCTTTGTTCTAGATATTTAGAGTCCTCTATCATTCTGTGCTTCTCACTTTACCGACAATCCATGGATCAACTTCTCTGTCTATAGAGAATGCACTCCTGACTGTTAGATGTGGTTCATCAGATTATCTTTGAAACTTTTCATATTTTCTCTTGACTGTTGATTTCTTGTGCGAAATCATTCATGTCCGTTAGATCTATTCATCATATATTGTTTCACACTTTGTGGATTTTCTTTTGATATCGTTGATATCTTGTGTAGATTCATTCCTGACCGTCGGATCTCTGCACAAGCCATGGATTCTTTTGAGTCCTTTGTTCATCTAGATCATGCTTGGAACTATGTTGTGCCATCAAACATGGATTATTTTGAGTCCTCTGTTCATATGGATCATGCTTGGAACTATGTTTCCATAAATGAAAACCATATCACACTCTGATATGTTTTCCATATGACATCAAATCCTCCAACAGTCTCCCCCTGACAACAAAACCTCCAAAAATATGTTCCACTTGAATGTCATTTCCCACCACTAATGAAATAAATCCTCCATGAAATTTGATAACTATCATTTGTCATCTTCTTGTTCTCTTTACTAGATGGGAGCTTCTACAAAACCTCACCCCAAAGTTTTGAACTTCAACTCCAGGCTACAATTTCCTTCCACATGTCGAAGAACTTGAACAATAAAGTGACAATAACTTGAGGATCTCCCTAATCATTATTAACTCTATTGAGAAATGGAAGTCCACATGACTATCCATTAGGGTCAGTAGATATCTCACATCTATTAGAGTCCTTCAATACCACATGGGACATATCCTAACCCTTGGACTGCATCAGGTTGTCCACTATCTTTCCTTTTCATATCAATTGACCAGTTTTATGTCTCTAGAGTTGGTTGACCATCCCACTCTGCCACTAACTAAAACTCACAGACGCAAAATAATAATTTTTACCAATTTTAAAGCCTAATAGCTTCGAAAAATTCTGCTCAGAGCCGGTCAGATCTAGGGGCCTTTCCATTGGACACTAAAATCAACATTTCATGGAGCTCTTTTAACAGACAGAGGCTCTTCAAGGTAGTTATTGTCAATGTAAGCAACCACCGGCCTAGTGCAAAGCTGAGCACATCTAACCCCCCCCTAAAAATGGATTTTCCCTTGTTTGAAAAGATTGCATTTCCTCTCATCTATTCTCATAATCTCTTAGCACATCACATAACCTGGCATCTCATCTCTCAAATTATCTGATATCACATGCGCAATATCTCGTTAGTACAAGTAGGCCTGCTCAAGCATGCTAATGAAGCAAGGTAGAATAAACATGGTATTAACTTGTGAACAAACAATTTTATTAATTCTTAGGGATTAGGCTATACCTAAAAATGGTGAGAGAGTGAGAAGAGAGTGACATGAAATAAAGATAGAGTCCATGGCAAAATAATGGGCCCCGGTTCCATAGGAGATGTTTGGCCCCCGAAGGGCGTATTGGGTTGGGTGTATGAACTGATTCTTGGTATATAGCTACTTGGTGTATGATAGTTTGGCTGATAATCCTGAGAAGGAGAGGCACTAGCTTTGAAAGGGAGAGGAGCTTGCTTCTAGTCCAGCCCCAATTATGGCCTTAGTGCTTACGAACCGAACCTTAGTGGTTCTAGCCCACAGTTTCCAGGGAAACAACAATGTTTTAATTAAGTTCCCAATGTAATGAACAAATGAACACTCTTCCATACCATTTATTGAGCCGAGGCTAGAGGGCCTGTTGCATACCGAATCAGGGTCTCGTGAATTGTACCCCTAGATAAGTGTAGGCTGTGGTGATCTCAAGTTTTGTCCCCCGGTAGTTAAAGTGTAAGTGTGTAAGAGAGCTCTTCAATGCATTGAAGATCGTAACCTTGGTTTTAACAAGGTTGATCGTTAACTGTCGAATTAGGTCACAAAATTTTGCCAGATTCTTTGCAATCCCTTGGGAGTAAAAGCCAACAGGATCAAGTCATCAACAAATAAACACTTGATGGAGAAGGCAGTCGTCACTAAAGGCTCTAGCTCATCCATATAGGAATATTGGCAAGAGGGGGCACCCTCTTTCACCCCGATCGTGAGAGGGGGCACCCTCTAGCAGTCATCCTAAGGAATCCTAACACTGAATGGTATAATGGATACCAGAAGGGCAATATACCAATGTCGCAAAGTCTCAAGAATAAAGCATCCCTGGGATGTGCCAATTAACAAATCCTTCCCCAGGACGTGCCAATTAACATTTTTCGGAAGTCGACCAAAATTGCTCGGTAGGACAAGGGGAGGGGCTTCCCGATAGACATAGAGTTGTTGCACTGCCTTCAGACAACAAAGAACCAATATTTTTTCATCAATTAACGTACTCATCTATTGACAAGCACCATCATTAAATTGACCAATGGAATAACTAGAGAATAAGTAGAGGTACTGAAGGGAAGGATAGGTGAGGTAGCCAAGTATTAAATAACCTTTTTCTACTGCATTTTCTCAATCGCAGGTGCATCGAGGCATTGGAGAGAGAATACCAATAACTATACTTTTATGCCTCAAGATTCCTAGAAGCTTATTTATCTCCATTCCTACAAAGGACATGACGAAGCGTAAAAACTATGTGCATTATCAGAATGTGAAGCTTATTTATCTCCATTCCTACCTAGGACATGACAAAACGTGAAAACTATGTGCATCATCAGAATGTGAAATCTTTCTCACTATGCTTCTCATCTAAACATTTCATTTCAGAAACAAGAAAGACGTTGATGAACATTTGAAATGCACAAGGTTCTAGGGGAAATTGAACCTGAGACCTATGCTTTGATACCATGTAAAGTTTGTGGTTACACCGAAACCTCTCTATATATATTGAAGAACATTTAAAAAACAACACAAAACCCAAATAAAAAGGTTAGTCCACTTATTTTATATATCCAAAAATGGGACAACCATTATACTATGTAGAATTTTTAGAGAAACTCCAACATTTATGTCCATAATGAATCTGGTTAGAAAAATATTAAGATCCTGAAGTAACACCCTGGAAGCATAATTAACTACAGTTGTTGGGTATAACATTTAAAGTGGTTGGGCCTAACTAGAATCGTTGGGTACAGTAGTTGGTTGTTTCCATTAGGTAGATTTCTTTTTGAGTCTGGGAAGGGTAGGCATGCATCACTTTCTAAAAATTTCATAGTCTGGGCTGGGTAGGTAAGCATCATATAAATGGAACTGAGCAGCTCAGAAAATGTGTAGGATCTCTGTTGAGCAGCCATTGCCTCTTCCATTATTTTAACTGCAAAGGCCACCATGGACAAGGTTGTGCTACAACCATCATGGAGAAGGTTGTAGGAATGATTAGAGATGTTAAAGGTGACCAGAAAAAAGTAGCTTTTTAGAGAACCAGGTAAAATACTACAAGGCACACCAGCCCAACCAAGCGGACATTATAGACTATATGATGGGATTTAAAAATGAGCTAAATGCACATCAAAGGGTGTTCTATAAAAAGTTCTAGTGCATCCACGAGAAAATATTTAAATCACAAATATGTATGATGAAAAACCCATTCAATCCCTGGCAAGCCTTGGTGACAAGCTTCCTTTGTCCGACGGGTTCTTTCGGGTTCTTTCTACTAGCATTCAAAATAAAACCCTTCACAACCCTTCCAAAGGTTCTAGCCCTTTACAAAAGTGTAAAGTTAAAATTGTTCTTCAAAAAAATTTAAAATTTGAAACTTTTCAGACCTGTAGCAAGCATTCTATCAATCTCTAAAAATATTTACTAGAAACTTTTCTAGACCCACTTTTACTTTAACTGACCCCACCTCTTAAGCAGAAAACTCAGAAGTTCTAAATTGGGGTTATAATTTAGGCTAAGAAGCACAACTTACTCAACAAAACGTGGCTCCCTTACCCGTTTGATTCCCTTAAAATTTTTACCTTGTCGCATTTCTTATTAATTAAGCATACGATTTATTATCTTTTTAATACAATTTTTTAATTAAGTCTTTTGTTCTCTTGAGGATGCCATTCATCTTTACTTACTATTAGTGCTAGAAATTGTTCCTAGACTACAAGAGAACAAGCCAACCCAATCTCAATACTCTCAATAAAGTAAAATAGGGTTTTAAAGGTTTTTTGGTTGAGCAGTTTGAAGACAAGAGGGAAAACATTCATGAAACCAAAGCAAACACTAAATCATGAGCATTGAATGGCTGAGATGCATAACATATAAACCATAATCCAATAGAAAACACAATACTGAATTTCACCCACAGTTGGCAAGCATTCCAAGCATAAAAACATTAAACAAGCAATGAATATACCAGCTGAGTAACTAACACAAGTTATAAATGAAACCAGACAATAAACTGAAAGGCATATAGTGCATATATTTCATAATTCAGTCCTCAAAATACACATAAGAGTCTTTACTTAGCTCATAAACCAGCCTGATGACCTCCCCTTGTCAGCAACAAATTGAACGCTTTGTCTTCTTTCAGACTTACATTTATCTTACTTTCAAAATTAGTTAGATAACTGAATTATAACTGCTTTCAAGACTACCTATCGAATAGTTCAATTTAAAATATCTTTACAAAAAATAAAATAACTTTTCAAACTTAACTAATAACTAACTCTTTTAACTAACTTTCACAAATTTTTAGCTGCTTCAGCCAATAAAGCAATTCCTTCCAAGGATTAAGCTTTCCTTCTTTCCTTTAATTGATCTGTCTCCATGTCTGCAATCTTCCTTATTAGCTCTTCATTATGCTGTTGCAGGTCCTAGATGGTTTGCTTTAACATTGTGAATTGACTTTCTGTTTTCCTTTTCCTTTTCAATGCTTCTCTTGAAACTGTAATTAACTCCTGGTACTGACTGTTTACTTCCTCCAAATCCTCTCCGAGCTTTTTGTTTGCAGTGACTAGGCCATCATTAGTTTCTTTCATGTACTCAACCTGATACTTGTATTGTTTGATATTTCTTTGTAAATTCTCTTGTTTTGAATCAATACTCTTGTCTCCTGCTGATGTTTGCAGCCCTTTAGGTATCCATGGGATCTTTAATTTCTTATAAATTTCCTCATCTTCTTCCATAAGTCCTGTAGAAGTTACAGGAAACTTTGGAAGTTCTTCATTTTCAGCATTGCATGGAGCTTTTTCTTCAACCATCTCCTTCTTCTCTAAGGAAGAACTCTTTACCTCACTCTGTTGCTGCTCTTGTAACATTTGATTTCGAATCTACAGAAATATATCAGATATCTGTGTATCGGTAATGACAGATTTTCCTTTTGATTCTATTGGCTTTTTATCTTTACTATCATATTCATCATCATCAAATTTGTCCTCAGAAGATGAATCCTCTATCAGTGTGACCTTTTCTTTAACCAACTTAGGATTTAACAGTTTTTTCATGTTTAGTCTAAGTTTATTCTTAGGTCTTGTTTTAGGTCTCCAAACTAAAGCAATCTCTCCCAACATCTTGACATTCTTTCCTTGATGAGTAATTGAGGTAAACTCAGCAACTTTCATTTTATTTCTTTTTGACAGTGCTTCCTCATCACAATGAGTGTGAAGATTTTGCTCAGCAAAAACCCTAGCTGCATTTGTAACATGAATTGTATCATCATCAAATAAGTATTTCTCATCTTCCTCTGATAGAAATGTGATAGGGATTTGCTTTTGCACTTCAATATCTTCTTTTAAATCTTGAATTGGCTCTGCAGGTACAACATATTCAATAGGCTCGGCTTCCTTAATTTATAGCTGTAAAGTCTTTCTCTCATTCTCATTAACTTAATGTTCACATTCAAAAAATTTATTTTCTTGGTTTGAAACTTCTTCTGGTTCAACCTTTTCTTCATTCTTAACTGCTACCTTTTTCCTAAGATTCTTAGTCAAAGCTTGACCTTTGTCTACTTGTCTTCTTTGTGACTATTCCTCTTGATCAGTTTTGAAACCTGACCAGAAGATGAAATGATCCCAAGTCTTCCCCCTATTCTGCAAGACAGTGCTTATGATAAGCTTGATGAGTCCATGATGGAAAACAAATTTCTTTGTATTATTTTGGTGCTCTCTAACTCTACATGACATCTTTTGTATACTTTTTAGGAAGAAGAAAGGTAAGTTCAATTTGGACTCATCATTAAGATGTTGAAGAAACCTAAAGTGATATTTGAAAATGAAAGCATATCTACCCTCACAGGTAACATAACTCTGCAAGACTTTAATGGGCTCAATCCAATCAGATTTAAACTTATGGATTGGAACACCTTTTCCCCAATCTACAATCACACCAGAAAGCAATTACTTTTGAGCATTGAATGTGAATGGAACCTTTTAAAACCATAACTCTCCCTTGTCCTTGATCCTTGTTCCCTTAGCTATCGATTCCTTAGTTAATTTGAACTTTAAGGTGTCAAAAGACACTATGTCTCTATCTAAGCATTGAGCAAATCTATATGACACCTATGCATGATATCCTTTAACTTCCTTAATAAATTTTAACCATCCTGCATCTAAAAATAACTGTGCACATTGTGGAAAATTCTTCACCCAGCTTAGGTCAGAGGGCTCTACCCTGTTTGTTTTTCCACTCTTTTTCATATTTAGTATGGTTAAACAGCTTCTGTCGATATACCACAGCCCAAATGTCTTCAAATCTCAATAGACTAACCTAAAATACAGTTCAGGAAACTCCAACAAGCTCTGCTCTGAATTCTATTGTTCAAATGATGAATTCTTTTAATGTATTGGTGAATAATTGATCATCTATCATGGATTGGGTCTTAAAACTAATATTCAGCCTTCGAATTTGTTATTAATTTTTTTTTCCAAAAACACCCCAAATTCAAAAAACCATAGCAAAGGCACGCAGCCTACCTATTAAGATGATCAATTCGAGTGTTGAATATAGTTATTTTAGTAGCCAAGCATCGAATTGCATGCTCCACCTGTCTTTGACTGCTTAGACCACGCCAACCTGTCGCTGCTGAGAAGCCCTAATTTCTCGTTCAGTTTTAAAATCTCGATTCCCACACACTGATTTCTCTCCATGATATTCACTTACCCTTCGCATCGTTCAGATAAAACATAATCTCAAAAGCTTTGTTTCATTATGCTCTACTGTCATCATTATACCTGCTCAGCATGAAAACTGCCACGATTTCACCTCTATGATTGCATTCCACCTACTTTACTAATTAAACTGTCAAAGACACGTATCAAATGCATCATACAATGTGATTGACACCTTAGGCATGAGAATCCTGAAGAAATTTGACCAAAAAATGATGATTTTAGCTCGCGCGATTTTCTTGTAGCACTCTTGTGTATCAATTTCTATCTTGTGCTACAAGAAAATCCAATTTGATGATTTCACAATATTAGGCTAATGATATGAGTTTGCACTTCATTTAGGGGTTAATATTTAAATTTTATGCTATTTAAAAAACTCTTCAATCCATATATGCCTTATAAAACCCCTCAATTATAAAATCAAAACAAAATTTGTAAAAATAAGCTTATAAATAAAAAATCATGAGAATTAAAAGTTTAAAATCAACATTTTCCTTATCAACAAAATTTTATAGAAACAAAAAGTAAAAGAAAGTTTCAAAATATGATTAAAAACATGAAAAAAATGGAAGACAAAAACATGACCTAACATCTGGCTCCTGCTGTAGGATGAAGTCCTCCCTGTGAGACTTCAAGAACCTGTAGACCAGTGCCTTCTGTAACCAAAATTGCCTACTTTTCTGCAAAAAATACATTGGACTATGGAGTCTGTATTCAATCCTTCACACATTGATATCTACAATGAAAATCAAATCTCTTTCTTTGAGGAACCTTCCATTTACTGAATCAAATTGTAATCCCATTTCCAATGTAACCAGGAAAGAATTTCGTCAACCCAGCAAAACTTGTTTCCAACCCCGAATATATATATAATCAGAAATATTGGAAAACATGAAGAGCAAATATCTAACAACTTATACTCACTTTCATCAAATAGTGTCTCTAAAATAACAGATTTATAACTTAGTATTGACTCTAAATAATTTGCCACTGGATCATAAAAATTTCCAAAAGTTACCTTTTCATGTTCTATGAGAAAGATAGGATGTCCATAAGAATATTTTGTTCCATGAATATCAAGAAGGACCTGGTGATAAAAGACATCAGGATCGGCCTGAATTTGCTTTGGAATTTTTTGGATAGTATCATCAATAATGTCAACAAGATGAACCTTCTTTTCTACATTGTCTTCAAATGGAAAACTATCATGCATTGGCTTTGGTTGTTCAAGGATAATGGATTGAATGCATTCCTGAATCTGCTGATCAGATTGTGCCATATCACACACCTCACACATTTCTGGGTCTTTCTTTTCAATTTCATCATCATATTTATTAAAAATTAGAGCATCTTCATAATGGTATTGAACAATAGATTTATCATAACCATGAATATGAGAAACTTCTGATATAACGTTAAAAATGTGAACAACCTGGATTTCATCGATTTTAGTATCAAAACAAAAAGGAATAGAATATAATTCATCACAAAATTCTTGTCTTGAAACCCTAATCTCTTCATCATAACGAGGAGCGTTCTGGGAAATTTCGAATGATGATGCTGAAGGTTCGTATTTTTCTTCAATACAAAGCCGATCTTTAACACAACAATGATTTCCAACAATTTTTTGAACAAGAGATTGATCTTCAACAGGATTAGCATTCAAATGATTATTAAGACTGTTGAAATCATTATGAGAATATTCCAAACTATCTCTGTTGATCTCATCACTAGAATAATCTTCAACCTGACCTAAAACAACAACTTCATTATCGTAATGATCATGGAATTTTTCCTTGACAACAGTGTTTGAAAATGTTACCTCTTCATCTTCAACAAATTTCGAAACTTCAACTTCTTCATGATATGTTTTGAATCCTTGATTATATTTATCATCATGATTTTTTGAATAAGAAATTATGTTATAAAAATTGAAAGGTGCAAAAGTTATCCTTCTCACAACAATCTTTAAAAATTATCCTGCTCAGAACACATACTTACAATGTTTTCGAAAACATGTGTGGGATTCTTTTAGTGAGGAAATGCTAGTAGCGAGAAGAGAAAAATACCATTCTCATGCATCTCTCTCGAGTGAATACATGAACATCTTCATGAGCACATCTTCATGCTATATATTTAACTGAACCATATATTGATGAAATATGATAAGGTGATCTGAAGGATTATCCTCTTTGCTTTCTCTAAATCGTGGAAGACAATCTCCCTAAACATCCATAGTAGGTATTGGATTTGGAAAACCTGGAACATCAAAAAAATTAAAAGGTGCAAACCTTCGAGCCAGAATGGATTCCATGGACTTCGGCCTCTGCATCTTGAACTAGTGGAGTCGCCAATCGATTTGTCAAGATAGATTTTGTTTTTCCTCCTCAGAAAGAGGAAGGGGTGACAATAGGTCAAATTAATTAGGGCTGCATAAAGCTGGGGATGACTGAGACCTTTTAATTTTCCTAGCTATATTCAAAATCTATTATGGGTCTGAAACACCCAGCTGTAAAGGTGAACTAGGTCTGTTTCTTGTTCCAACTCCCTTCATAGCCACTGTGAAAAACTGGTGAAAAGTAGTCTTTAAGATTTGCTGGTTTAAGTTCACCTCTTAAAACCAGTGAAATGATAAGTATCCCAGGGAAAAATAGGTTTTCAACTTTGTTCCCTGGCAACGACGCCAAAGATATTAGTGCTAGAAATTGTTCCCAGACTACAAGAGAACAATCCAACACAATCTCAATAATCTCAATAAAGTAAAAGAGGGTTTTTAGGGTTTTCAAGGTTTTTTGGTTGAGCAGTTTGAAGACAAGAGGGAAAACATTCATAAAACCATAGTAAACACTAAATCATGAGCATTAAATGGTTGAGATGCATAACATATAAACCATAATCCAACAGAAAACACAATATTGAATTTCACCCACAGTTGGCAAGCATTCCAAGCATAAAAACATTAAACAAGCAATGAATATACCAGTCGAGTAACTAACACAAGTTATAAATGAAACTAGACAATAAAATGAAGAACATATAGTGCATATATTTCATAATTCAGTCCTCAAAATACACATAAGAGTCTTTACTTAGCTCATAAACCAGCCTGATGAACTCCCCTTGTCAGCAATAAATCAAACCCTTTGTCTTCTTTCAGACTTAAATTTATCTTACTTTAAAAATTAGTCAGATAACTGAATTATAACTACTTTTAATACTACCTCGCAAATAGTTCAATTTAAAACATCTTTACAAAAATAAAATAACTTTTCAAACTTAACTAATAACGAACTCTTTTGACTAACTTCCACAAATATTTAGCTGCTTCAGCCAATAAAGCAATTCCTTCCAAGGCTTGAGCTTTCCTTCTTTCCTTTAATTGATCTGTCTCCATGTCTACAATATTCCTGGTTAGCTCTTCATTATGCTATTGTAGGTCCTGGATGGTTTTCTTTAACACTGTGAATTGACTTTCTGTTTTCCTTTTCCTTTTCAATGCTTCCCTTGAAACTATAATTAACTCCTGGTACTGATTGTTTACTTCCTCCAAATCCTCTCTGAGCTTTCCATTTGTAGTGACGAGGCCATCATTAGTTTACTGCATGTACTCAACCTGATACTTGTATTGTTTTATATTTCTTTGTAAATTATCTTGTTCTGAATCAATACTCTTGTCTCCTGCTAATGTTTACAGCCCCTCAGGTATCCATGGGATCTTTAATTTCTTATAAATTTCCTCATCTTCTTCCATAAGTCCTGTAGAAGTTACAGGAAACTTTGGAAGTTCTTCATTTTCAGCATTACATGGAGCTTTTTCTTCAACCATCTCCTTCTTCTCTAAGAAAGAACTCTTTACCTCACTATGTTGCTACTCTTGCAACATTTGATTTCAAATCTCCAGAAATATATCAGATATCTTTGTATCAGTCAGGATAGATTTTCCTTTTGATTCTATTGGCTTTTTTTATCTTTACTGTCATCTTCAGCATCATCAAATTTGTCCTCAGAATATGAATCCTCTATCAGTGTGACCTTTTCTTTAACCAACTTAGGATTTAACAGTTTTTTCATGTTTAGTCTAAGTTTATTCTTAGGTCTTGTTTTAGGTCTCCAAACTATAGCAATCTCTCCCAACATCTTGAGATTCTTTCCTTGATGAGTAATTGAGGTAAACTCAGCAACTTTCATTTTCTTTCTTTTTGACAGTGCTTCCTCATCACAATGTGTGTGAAGGTTTTGCTCAGTAGAAACCCTAGCTGCGTTTGTAATAGGAATTTTATCATCATCAAATAAGTATTTCTCATCTTCCTCTGATAGAACTGTGATAGGGCTTTGCTTTTGCACTTCAATATCTTCTTTTAAAGCTTGAATTGTCTCTGTAGGTACAACATCTTCAACAGGCTCGACTTCCTTAATTTATGGCTACAAAGTCTTGCTCTCATTCTCATTAACTTGCTGTTCAAATTCAGAATTTGTATTTTCTTGGTTTGAAACTTCTTCTGGTTCAACCTTTTCTTCATTCTTGATTGCTACCTTTTGCCTAAGCTTGACCTTTGTATGATTTTGGTGCTCTCTAACTCTGCATGACATCTTTTGTAGACTTTTCAGGAAGAAGAAAGGTAAGTTCATTTTGGACTCATCACTAAGATGTTGAAGAAACCTAAAGTGATATTTTAAAAAAAAAGCACATCTACCCTCACAGGTAACATAACTCTGCAAGACTTTAATGGGCTCAATCCAATCAAGTTTAAAGTTATGGATTGGAACACCTTTTTCCCAATCTGCAATCACACCAGGAAGCAAGTACTTTTGAGCATTGAAGGTGAATGGAACCTTTTTAAACCATAACTCTCCCTCGTCCTGGATCGCTATGTCTCTATCTAGGCATTGAGGAAATCTATAAGACACCTCTGCATGATAGACTTCAATTTTCTTAAAGAATGTTAACCATCCTGCGTCTGAAAATAAGTGTGCACATTGTGGAAAATTATTCACCTAGCTTAGGTCAGAAGGATCTGCCCTGTTTGTTTTTCCACTCTTTTTCATATTTACTATGGTTAAATAGCTTATGTCGATATACCACAGTCTAAATGTCTTCAAATCTCAACAAAAAGACCTGAAATACAGTTCAGGAAACTCCAACACGCTCTGCTCTGAATTCTACTGTTCAAATGATGAATACTTTGAAGGTATTGGTGAATAATTTATCATCTACCATGGATTGGGTCTTAAAACTAATATTCAGCCTTCGAATTTGTTATTAATTGTTTTTTCAGAAAAAATACCCAAATTCAAAAAACCCTAGAAAAGGCACATGGGCTACCTATTAAGATGATCAATTCGGGTGTTGAATATAGTTATTCTAGTAGTCAAGTGTCGAATTGCATGCTCCACCTGTCTTTGACTGCATAGAAAGCTAACCTGTTGCTACTGAGAAGCCCTAATTTCTTGTTCGGTTTTAAAATCTTGATTCCTATGCACTGATTTCTCTACACGATCTTCACTTACCCTTCATGTCCTTCAGATAAAAAATAATCTCAAAAGCTTTGTTTCATTATGCTCTACTGTCATCATTATACCTGCTCAGCATGAAAACCGCCATGATTTCGCCTCTATGATGGCATTCCACCTACTTTACTGATTAAACTATCAAAGACACATATCAAATACATCATATAATGTGATTGACACCTTAGGTATGAGAATCCTGAAGAAATTTGACCAAAATATGATGATTTTAGCTCGCGTGATTTTCTTGTAGCGCTCTAGTGTATCAATTTCTGTCTTGCACTACAAGAAAATCCAATTTAATGATTTCACAAGATTAGGCTAATGATATGAGTTTGCACTTGGTTTAGGGGTTAATATTTAAATTTTGTGCTATTTAAAAAACTCTTTAATCCATATATGCCTTATAAAACCCCTCAATTATAAAATCAAAGAAAAATTTGTAAAAATAAGCTTATAAATAAAAAATCATGAGAATTAAAAGCTTAAAATCAACATTATCCCTATCAACAAAATTTTCTAGAAACAAAAAGTAAAAGAAAGGTTCAAAATATGAATAAAAGCATGAAAAAAATGGAAGACAAAAACATGACCTAACATCTGGCTCCTGCTGTAGGATGAAGTCCTCCTGTGAGGCTTCAAGAACCAGTAGACTAGTGCCTTATGTAACCAAAACTGTCGCTTTTCTGCAAAACATCCATTGGGCTATGGAGTCTTTATTCAATCCTTCACACACTGATATATACAATGAAAATCAAATCTCTTTCTTTGAGGAACCTTCCATTTACTGAATCAAATTGTAATCCCATTTCCAATGTAACCAGGAAAGAATTTTGTCAACCCGAAAAAACTTGTCTCCAACTCCAAATATATATATATATATAATCAGAAATATTGGAAAACATGAAGAGCAAAGATCTAACAACTTATACTCACTTTCATCAAATAGTGTCTCTAAAATAACAGAATTATAACTTAGTATTGACTCTAAATAATCTGCCACTGGATCATAAAAATTTCCAAAAGTTACCTTTTCCTATTCTATGAAAAATATAGGCTGTCCATAAGAATATTTTGTTCCATGAATATCAAGCAGGAATTGGTGATAAAAGACATCAGGATCAGCCTGAATTTGCTCCGGAATTTTTTGGACAGTATCATCAATAATGTCAATAAGGTGACCCTCCTTTTCCACACTGTCTTCAAATGGATAACTATCATGCATTAGCTTTGGATGTTCAAGGATAATGGATTGAATGCATTCCTGAATCTGCTGATCAAATTGTGCCATATCACACACCTCACACATTTCTCGGTCTTTCTTTTCAATTTCATCATCATATTTATTAAAAATTAGAGCATCTTCATAATGGCTTTGAACAACAGATTTATCATAACCATGAATATGAGAAACTTATGATATAACATTAAAAATGTGAACAGCCTGGCTTTCATTGATTTTAGTATCAAAACAAAAAGGAATAGAATATAATTCATCATAGAATTCTTGTCTTGAAACCCTAATCTCTTCATCATAACGAGGAACATTCTGGGAAATTTCGAATGATGATGCTGAAGGTTCGTATTTTTCTTCAATACAAAGCTAATCTTTAACACAACAATGATTTCCAACAGTTTGTTGAACAAGAGATTGATCTTCAACAGGATTAGCATTTGAATGATTATTAAGACTGTTGAAATCATTATGAGAATATTCCAAACTATCTCTGTTGATCTCATCACTAGAATAATCTTCAACCTGACCTAAAACAACAACTTGATGATCGTAATGATCAGGGAATTTTTCCTTGACAACAGTATCTGAAAATGTTACCTCTTCATATTCAACAATTTCTGAAACTTCAACTTCTTCATGATATTTTTGAATCCTTGATTATACTTATCATCATGATTTTTTGAATCAGAAATTGTGTTATAAAAATCATCCTGCTCACAACAATCTTTAAAATTTTTTTTAGCTGAGAACACATCCTTACAATGTTTCCGAAAACATGTGTGGAATTCTTTCAGTGAGGAAATGCTAGCAGTAGGAAGAGAAAAATACCGTTCTCGTGCATCTTTCTCGAGTGAATACATGAACATGTTCATGGGCACATCTTCATGCTGTATATTTAACTGAACCATATATTGATGAAATATGATAAGGTGATATGAAGGATTATCCTCTTTGCTTTCTCTAAACCATGGAAGACAATCTCCCCAAACATCAATAGTAGGTATTGGATTTGGAAAACTTGGAACATCAAAAAAATTAAAAGGTGCAAACCTTCGAGCCAAAATGGCTTCCATGGACTTTGGCCTCTACATCTTGAACTAGTGGAGTCGCTAATCGATTTGTCAAGATAGATTTTTTTTTCCTTCTCAGAAAGAGGAAGGGGTGATAGTAGGTCAAATTAATTAGGGCTGCATAAAGCTGGGGATGACTGAGACCTTTTAATTTTCCTAGCTATTTTCAAAATTTGTTTTGGGTCTGAAACACCCAGCTATAAAGGTGAACTAGGTTTGTTTCTTGTTCCAACTCCCTTCGTAGCCACTGTGAAAAACTGGTGAAAAGTAGTCTTTAATATTTGCTGGTTTAAGTTCAACTCTTAAAATGAGTGAAATGATAAGTATCCCAGGGAAAAATAGGTTTTCAACTTCGTTCCCCGACAACGGTGCCAAAGATGTTAGTGCCAGAAATTGTTCCCAGACTACAAGAGAACAAGCCAACACAATCTCAATAATCTCAATAAAGTAAAACAGGGTTTTTAGGGTTTTCAAGGTTTTTTGGTTGAGCAGTTTGAAGACAAGAGGGAAAACATTCATAAAACCAAAGTAAACACTAAATCATGAGCATTGAATGGTTGAGATGCATAACATATAAACCATAATCCAACATAAAACACAATACTGAATTTCACCCATAGTTGGCAAGCATTCCAAGCATAAAAACATTAAACAAGCAATTAATATACCAGCTGAGTAACTAACACAAGTTATAAATTAAACCAGACAATAAATTAAAGGGCATATAGTGCATATATTTCATAATTCAGTCCTCAAAATACACATAAGAGTCTTTACTTAGCTCATAAACCAGCCTGATGACCTCCCCTTGTCAGCAACAAATCGAACCCCTTGTCTTCTTTTAGACTTACATTTATCTTACTTTCAAAATCAGTTAGATAACTGAATTATAACTGCTTTTAAGACTACCTATCGAATAGTTCAATTTAAAACATCTTTACAAAAAATAAAATAACTTTTCAAACTTAACTAATAGCTAACTCTTTTGACTAACTTTCACAAATCTTTAGCTGCTTCAGCCAATAAAGAAATTCCTTCCAAGGCTTGAGCTTTCCTTCTTGCCTTTAATTGATCTGTCTCCATGTCTACAATCTTCCTTGTTAGCTCTTCATTATGCTATTGTAGGTCCTGGATGGTTTGCTTTAACCCTAGTTGCGTTTGTAACAGGAATTTTATCATCATCAAATAGGTATTTCTCATCTTCCTTTGATAGAACTATGATAGGGCTTTGCTTTTTCACTTCAATATCTTCTTTTAAATCTTGAATTGTCTCTGCAAGTACAACATCTTCAACAGGCTTGGATTCCTTAATTTATGGCTGTAAAGTCTTGCTCTCATTCTCATTAACTTGCTGTTCAAATTCAGAATTTTTATTTTCTTGGTTTGAAACTTCTTTTGGTTCAAAAGTTTCTTCATTCTTGACTGCTACCTTTTTCCTAAGCTTCTTAGTCAAAGCTTGACCTTTGTCTACTTGTCTTCTTTGTGACCGTTCCTCTTGATCAGTTTTGAAACCTGACCAGAAGATGAAATGATCCTAAGTCTTCCTCCTATTCTGCAAGACAGTGCTTATGATAAGCTCGATGAGTCCATGATGGAAAAAAAAATGCTTTGTATGATTTTGGTGCTCTCTAACTCTGCATGACATATTTTGTAGACTTTTCAGGAAGAAGAAAGATAAGTTCATTTTGGACTCATCACTAAGATGCTGAAGAAACCTAAAGTGATATTTGAAAACGAATGCATATCTACCCTCACAGGTAACATAACTCTGCAAGACTTTAATGGGCTCAATCCAATCAGGTTTAAAGTTATGGATTGGAACACCTTTTCCCCAATCTGCAATCACACCAGGAAGCAAGTACCTTTGAGCATTGAAGGTGAATGGAACCTTTTGAAACCATAACTCTCCCTCGTCCTAGATCCCTATTGCCACAGCTATCAATTTCTTAGTTAATTTGAAATTTAAGGTGTCAAAAGACACTATGTCTCTGTCTAGGCATTGAGCAAATCTATAAGACACCTATGCATGATATCCTTCAATTTTCGTAAAGAATGTTAACCATCCCGCATCTAAAAATAATTGTGCACATTGTGGAAAATTCTTCACCCAGCTTAAGTCAGAGGGATCTTCCTTGTTTGTTTTTCCACTCTTTTTCATATTTACTATGGTTAAACAGCTTCTGTCGATATACCACAATCTAAATGTCTTCAAATCTCAACAGACTGACCTAAAATGCAGTTCAGAAAACTCCAACAAGCTCTGCTCTGAATTATACTGTTCAAGTGATGAATACTTTGAATGTATTGGTGAATAATTTATCATATATCATGGATTGGGTCTTAAAACTAATATTCAGCCTTCGAATTTGTTATTAATTGTTTTTTCAGAAAAAGCACCAAATTCAAAAAACCCTAGCAAAGGCATGCGGGCTACCTGTTAAGATGATCAATTTGGGTGTTGAATATAGTTATTTCAGTAGTCAAGTGTCGAATTGCATGCTCCACCTGTCTTTGACTGCTTAGACCATGCCAACCTGCTGCTGCTGAGAAGCCCTAATTTCTCGTTCAGTTTTAAAATCTCGATTCCTGTGCACTGATTTATCTCCATGATCTTCACTTACCCTTCGTGTCCTTCAGATAAAACATAATCTCAAAAGCTTTGTTTCATTATGCTCTACTATCATCATTATACCTGCTTAGCATGAAAACCGCCATGATTTCACATCTATGATGCCATTCCACCTGCTTTACTAATTAAACTGTCAAAGAAACGTATCAAATCCATCATACAATGTGATTGACACCTTAGGTATGAGAATCCCGAAGAAATTTGACCAAAAAATGATGATTTTATCTCGCGCGATTTTCTTGTAGCGCTCTAGTGTATCAATTTCTATCTTGCGCTACAAGAAAATCCAATTTAATGATTTCAAAAGATTAGGCTAATGATATGAGTTTGCACTTGGTTTAGGGGTTAATATTTAACTTTTATGCTATTTAAAAAACTCTTTAATCCATATATGCCTTATAAAACCCCTCAATTATAAAATCAAAGCAAAATTTGTAAAAATAAGCTTATAAATAAAAAATGATGATAATTAAAAGTTTAAAATCAACATTATCCCTATCAACAAAATTTCCTAGAAACAAAAAGTAAAAGCAAGGTTCAAAATATGAATAAAAGCATGAAAACAATGGAAGACAAAAACATGACCTAACACTTACCAATTAAGGAAAAGATTGAGTCGGCTCAATCAATATCAATCCTAATGTTTTCCATCTTTTAGATATTCCTTCGTCATTAAGTTTTCTATTTAATTGTCATTATTAAATGGCTTTTAAGATATTTAGCTCAATTAAAAAATATTAAAAATTTTCTTAGTTTGAATGTGAAACTATTTGAACTATTCTTGAAAGCTTTTATAGATGAGATTTTAATGGAATCCCATAGAGTAATTTTAAAATCCTTTCAATACTATTTAAATTCCAGTAAAATGGGTGTGGTGGGGTTTTTGAAGAATTTGTAGATTAGTTTGGGAGACTCAATTTTTTTGGAAATTTGAAATGGTCAAAAGTTTAGACTTCTTCTTAAAATTAAATTATTTTGTTAACTAATTTTATATTATATTAAATTCTCAATATTATGGGGATTTTAGTAGATTCAAGTTAAAATTTTGAATTCCTAGCATCTATTTAGATATTAGAGGCCCAGTTCAATTGTTTTGTATTTTGTAGTATGTTGAAAGGTGTGTTTACATAGTTCTTTGATCTTCTTCAAATGTAATTGAACTATTGCATTCCAAAATTAAGAATTGCCCTCCCATCTCCATTGTTATGGGCATACTATTTTTTAGTGGAAAGACATTGTGCAAAAATATTTTTAATTACCACTCCTTTGGTAGAGTGAATTTATACTTCTCTTATTTTGTGTACTCCTCAAAATATTATCAAACTTTCTTATTTTTCTTTTCTTTTTGCAAAGTTTAACTCCCTCTTTCTCAACCTACATTTCCTATGCTCCTCAATAGTTTCAATATGCATGTTTTTTGTCCATTGACTTTCTATTTAAATTTAAATTTATTATTTACATGTATCAATAAAGGCCCTTCTTCCAATTCCTTATATTTTCATTTTAAGAATTTGCTTGTAATAATAAAGATTAATCCATTATACTAGATTTACATTCAATTACACTACTTTTTTAATGATAGATGCCATTATTTTTTCCAAAATATTTGTTAAAGGGTGCTTTAAAAATTGACCAAATCATTTTTATATTTTCATGACATGGTGAGTAATGTACTTCACTTTCATTTATTTCCATAATTACTTGTTTCACAACCTAAGAGGTTTCAAAGAAATCTAGTGTGTTCTTAGTTGCAACTAGATGTTAAGTCTTATTTTGATTTAGTTTATGGGAAGTTATCTTTTAAAACCCACTTATAAAAATGTATTTGCATACTTTACATTATATTTAAGTGTGGAAATTAATCCCAAGATGTAAATCAATTACACTCACAAAATTACTAGTCAAACATGCAAAATTCCACAGAAAAGGAGACTGATTATGGAGCATAACACAATCCTGTATTGAATAAGCGTACATCAGCCAACCCCATAAAGTAATAGGCTGCCCAAATATATAATTACATAAAAGTTTTTAAATCATAATTATGCTATTCTAATTGGACAAAAAGCACGCTTACTAAAAAAGTCAAAATCCCCCATAGGTGCATAAATCACTTTCTTAATCTATTAATATGCTCATGAAATGACTGAGTGAGTTGTACCAGTTGATAAGTGATGGAAAGATATAAGAACCATGCTTTTGGATGGAGAAAAATAAGGATTATCCTGATGGAAAAAAACAAGACAGTTACTCCTAAACTAGATTTTCCCTTTTGCCTTAAAATTGCTAAAAGCAAGGAAGCTTTAAGCCTTATGTTTGGGACTGCAACTTAAAGCACTATGCTCCTGGGTACCAAATGAGTATAAGAGAGTTTCTTAAATGTAAAAATGCCAAAGAGAGTAAATCCACATCCAATTATGGATAAGGTTGGAGGATGATAGGCTTGAAGGTGTCATATCAGGCCACCAAGTGTTTATCACAGAAAATGATCTCATCCTCATATTATAGGAAAATAAATATTATGCATTAGAAAACTTAAACAAGGTGATTGCAGGGAGTAGAGGCCAGGTCGTCAAAGAAATCCAAGCAAGTGGAAGGATCTTCCACCTAGATTGCAAATATAGAAATTCACACCCGATCCAATTTGATGAGGGATCTATTCAACTTTAAGTTATACATCTCCACTGTAGAGAATATAGATCTTGAGTGTATTTCCCTTAGTATCAATCCACCCTTGCTTTTAACTATCCCTATTGTAGATAATTGGAATTAAATATCAGAATTAAAAGCATGAGGAGAAGTGGAGCAGTCCAAGGGGTATTATCATCCAAGGGAGTAGACCAAATTTGTTGCTTGGAGTGTTAAACCATAACCAAAAGGTCAAACCAATTACAACAAGTATCAACAAACCTCCATTTTTTATTACACAAGGATATGCAATACCTTAAAGCAATGGGGCGATGGGCTTCCAAAATAGTCAGAATTACCCCATCCATTTCATGTGGTTCATACTGGTTAATAATGGGAAATGGTATGAAGTAAGATGCATTCATGATAGATATCATCTCTTTTTTCATGTATATGTAGTTGTGATTGATGATTGACTTAAATTATTTGTTTAATTTTTTTAACTTCCTTTTTTGACCTCTCACATCATAATTCTAATGATTTAACCCTATTGTTTCATCATTAGACAAATCATGGTTCCTACGTGCAAAAGAATATAATTGGCTTGGCACAACTGCGTGGGTGTTAAGGATCCAAATCATATACCTGGATATTTCTTTAGCAGGAGTCATAAGAGATGAAGAAAATTAGTGATGCAATCTTCAGTTAGTGCCATAGTTGAATGGTGTGCAATCATATTTTTTATTGAAGTAATGTCAATAAATAATTCTACTTATTTTTTGTGCAAGGAGAATAGAAATAGGAAATCCAAGGGCTTCCACTTCTGCAATTGTCTTGTTTTCATAAACCTTCTATCAATAGTTAAAAAAAATTCGAGCGTAGACCTTAGGAAGATCCCACCCAGAGGTGATACATGGATATTATGTTTTTAGATTAAATTTAATTCTATGATTGTTTCCTACAACATTTTAGATATTGATTGCATTTGTAGGATTTCAACATGCTTTTTTATTTTTGTCGTAGGAAGCTTTATTTTACTCACTCTACAGAGACCTTTCCTACTCATGTTGATTGATAGTTCATGCTTATGTTGCTGGTTGTTAATGATTATTCTATTTATAGTTAAATTATTGTGCTAGGAATAATTAAATGCTTATTTTTACTTATTGCTGTTGGGTTTACATGCTTGTATCTATCTGTTACGGAGAGAAATTCCTATGGCTTGGGGTACCACAACAGACAGCTAGAATCCAGAAATCAATCTTTCCCAATATGCAATAGAAATAAAATGTCTAACACTAAAGGATCAAACCTCGTACCTTATTCCGGATGGTTGAAGTAGATACCCGTTGAGCTTTCCAATCTTCAGCTTGAATTGATATAATACTTCCTCAACAATAAGTAAACAATACAAGCATACTATATATCATGGTGTTAGATCTATTCTAGCATATATAATCAATAATGTAAAAGAATTTGACATATTCCAATGGATACAATATTCATTCAAATACACATTACTGGACAGGAAAAGATATTTCTATTAATATGAATCAGAGATTACAAGTGACAACCTCTGACGGCACGTCTGCGAACCGGAGAAATTGAATCCCCCACTTGGGCCTCCACCACCTCAATCCTCCATCACTCAGATATCAAGCTCACTAGCAAAAGGCAAGCTTGGGAAGAACACAACAGTGCTCCAAGGGACAAAGGGATGCAGACTCAAGCATAAGTTCTGGAAACAATGGACTATAGTTTCGTTACTCTCAATTCTCTCTTATCTATCTCTGCCTTCAATGTCTCAAGGGGTTCCTTATATAGCTTTTCAAAGGGATACTGAAAGGTCGAATCCGTGCGATCTTAAGGCATATGGAAGGACAGGAGTCATATGAGTCGGATCCAAGTCAAGGAACACTCCAAAAGGATTTGGATTATGTACACATCCCGATGTATGCGACTATAGGGGGAATATCCGCGTATGTACGCGGTTATCGGGGTAAAAGCCATGTATATCACTTTTCTTATGTTTTTAGGGATGATCAAGGACACATCAAAAGACAAAAAGTAGTCCATAGGGGCTAATGAGTCTGCAGCGGGACAGGGGAAGGCCATACAATGTGTGATTCACCTAGTGTGGTGAAATCCGCTATAACAGATGCCCCCTAATGTATGAGATCATAGGGGTTATACGATGGCCGAAATACATAGTACAATAATACAACTCTGCATATAACTGCAAATACATATAGCAGTCCCGGATACATAAGAGTACAATGGCCATGAATAGGCATGAAACATGATAACACATATGTGGTCATCGCCACGTACAATATACATAGATAAGAATCTCCATGATGAAGATATACAAAGGACCATGATCTCCATAAAGGCTGAATATATACAATAGATCAAAATCTCCATAGTGGCTGGAAATGTCTGACATATATTGGAACAAGTCACGAGAGCTGAAATATCATGAACACTGGCACGATCAAGGAGGTAGCATATAATGGATGCCACCAATCTGGAAGGTCTTCTACACACACTGCTACAAGTACATGTCTGACTATGCGAATAGAGGTGTCGAGGTTGAACATAGTAGTCCATCATCTGATTACCGGTCATTGATGTATACCATTAACAGACGCGAGATCACCCACCAATAATGAAAATGGGAATCAAGGTACTAGAGTGCAAACTAACAAGTGTGAATAAATGTGTTGAGGTCGAACACTTGAGAGAATCCATCGATCAGGGGACATTGATGTATTCCCAAAACTGTCGATGGCAAGAGAACCTGCCACTGATGACTGCAAGTCTCAAGGCACTCAAAATGACTCTAGACTCCAATCCCAGAATAAATGATCTGAAGTCGATGGGATGAAATCCACTGGAAGGAGGGCATTAGGGCATCCCCCATCATCCAACACGAGGTAATTAGCAAGGATATATAATGTGGAAGGACTTGATCATAAGGTGCACGAACCAGTAACTGTACCAGGAATGGTCGACATGCAACGTCAAGATAACTGAGGAATGGCCGACTCAGGTTTCAAATTCCTTCGAACAAGAGCATAACAACGTATGGTGACTGAATGAAGGCAGCATAGACTCGATATACAAACTGGGACATCTCTATGACACAGGAGGCATCAATAGAGGCTCCATAGGGACTGGAAGCATAACCAGTCGGTGGAGATAAAACTCAGATAAATTAGTACAGCTCCTAAAGTCAAACTATAACCCAACCAATGGATGTGATATACAGTGCTCTATTTGAAGGCGACACGACTCGACAGCTGCCAAAGATAATATCTTTTCTTGTCCGGATTTTTGGTTTTTTGATTTTTTTGGACTTTTTCAGTTATTTGAAAAGCTTGAAAAAAGAATAAACTAGCTTTATAGTTACAAACTAGGAGGAGATGAGTGTCATAAGGGAAAACAAACTAGTTCCAAGCAGTGGAACATACCTATGCTCAATGCAAGGATACATGTGTAAGATATCGACACTCGGGGGAAAATCCCCTCCCGGTAAAAAGGAAATCAAGCTGCGAAGGATATAAAGAAAGTATCTGCATGGCTAGACATGAGACAAGCTCGGGTTATATGGCTGAAACGCAATGTCAGGGGAGCCGGCATTAAGCTCAGTAAGATAGGCAAAGCTCATGATAATGCATCCACAACTTGATACAAGGGAGTCCGGGGGATCATGGCCAGCATAAGATCAAGAGGAGTATGAGGCTCTTGCTAAATGTCATGGAAATACTATACAATGGACTCCCACACCCTAAAGGGAGAAACATCAGCATGGGCACCAAATGCAAATAAGGCGCTAACTAGGGTACCCATGTAAGGTGAGGCTCTACCACTCATATCATGCCACTTCTATAGCAGCAAGAAGGTTCCGTGACATAATAGAGTGGGTTCGTACCTAAGGATATAGTGACATGGTCATAAGGCAATGCATAAGTGCAAGCGAATGTGAAATCCTAACCTATATGCCAGTTCAGACATAATACCTGTGATAGGCATGAACAGTCTCTGGTCACAAAAGAAGCATCCAACAAACAACTTCAGACCCAAGGAAGACCCAACCACACTCACAACCCACCCAACAACTTCCCACAACATCAGACTCACCAAAAAGGAGGATGTACACGACTATATAAAGAACGACTGCGTATGTACGTGACTTTTGGCCAAAAATCCGCGTATGTATGCGACTTTTGTCCAAAAACCCGCGTATACAGAGAAGGCAGTGGTAAAAAGCAGGTCAAGTCCAAACCAATAAAGGGGAGTGTCAATCAACACACATACTATAACATGTGACATAGAAACAGAGAGAAACCAAGAGCAAGTCAATAATATCAAGCCCATTGTACCCCCAACCCCAAATAAAAACAAGGAAAATCCCGAGCGGAGTCGCCAATTCTGTTACGGAGAGAAATTCCTATGGCTTGC
>LPNX010338441.1:3632-18607 GCA_001517045.1 Pseudotsuga menziesii | reverse complement strand
GAAGGGAATATGTATACAAGAGTGGTATTTTGAATGAGAATTTCCATGGATTCCATAGTTGTTTTAGGATTTACAAGCAACCCACAAAAGATAATCATGAACTCGTACCACCACCACTCCAAGCAAACATAAATGCAACTTGGGATGTACAAACTGAGCAATGATTTCCATCCTTTCAATCAATCCTTGGAAATACCCTCCCAATATTTCTTGTATACCCTTGAAAGCCACACGTATAAAGTTAACCAAGAAGCTATATTCCTATTGTATCTTCCACTGTTGAGCCTCTGCAAGTGCGATTCAACAACAAGTTTTCGTGGAGAATCTTATGAGACCTATTGCAAGTAATCTTGGAAAGGTTCTCCATCGGTGAGAGTAGTATAAAAATCAATGAACAAAGAGGAGAAATGTGTAGAGTAGAGATATTGGAGGTGTGGAAAATTTTTGGAGGGAAGGTGGTGCCAATTATAGATTGGTTAGGTAGTATATCAGACTCTCTTAAAACCGGCTCAATTAATTTTGAAATGTTAATTTTTTTAAAATTTTAGGTACATTCCAAACCGCTTTCATGATGCTTAGAGACTTGCTATTTATATATGAATCAAAGGTTCCTTTTACATCCCAAATTCTAATCAAATGAATTCCCCAAAATTATTCTAACCAGAAATTCCATCCTTCATGAGTCCCCTCCTATAAAGCGGCCGACTCCCACTATTTATGCAAAATCACACTCCTTATTTGAAATTAAATTTATTATATGTAGTAGTTAGAGGGTAGTGGTATTTCCTATTATATTTGGTTGTGGGATGAGTATAATTATTTGATTGGACTTCCTCTCTTCTATGGAATGTGGATGCATTTGTGTTAAACAATAATGGATACACTACCTAAGCGTCGGATATGCGACGGTGCTGTCGATGTTAAATAGTTGACCAATTAAAGGTGTCGTCGCTTAAGCAATGCTTACTAACGCACCGTCGTTTAACCGACAGTTATGGGAATATCCGTCGCTTAACCGACGCTTGTGGCCATATTTACAAAAAAAAAATGTATCCTTGTGATTTTTGGTAAGTTTAAAAAGAGAAATCCATGCGCCGTCGGATTTTTCCGTCGGATTTTGGATCGAAATGTAGTAGTGTGTTATATATTAAACATATAAGTTGGCATGAATAGACATTAATGTTTTCAATACAAATGGATAAAGTTTTATCTTCTTTAAAGTGTGCTTATTTATGTATGTGTTACAATTTATGATGAAATAAAGGAATTTATATTTAACCTATATTTTTACTTGTTACTCAAAATTTCTCAATCCTACTCTTCTTTGAAGTGGGCATATTTTGTATGTATCGTAATTCCTCTCACAATAAAGATATGAAACCCACACTTAAGCTTGTTTTCCTTTTCTACAAAGGTTATTTAACTTTTTAATAATGAGAAAATAAAAGGAGGCTTTAATTTCTCTTTTAGAGCATCAAAACAACCTCGAATACAACTTTATGACCCTTTATGTGTTTGATGTATTGGGATATGTGCAAACCATGTGTTTGAAACATACGAGAAACTTTTAAAATATGTGTAAAATGTGTGTCTATTTTATGTCAAATGAAGTTCATGCACATTCCACAAGTTCAGATGTCAAACATTGGGACATGAGACACATGCCCAAATATGGACATGTATGATTTCTTATCTTATGGGATACTTCTATAAGCATATCGAATATAAATTAGATTGATTTACATATACAACTTTGATAGGGTAAAGACTTGGATTTGATCCTAACTTTAGTGCAATATTTCCATTTATCTACAAGATATCCTAGCACACATGTCATAAATTAAATTCCTAGTTTTCATGGCCTTTTAATGCTCTCTTTTTTTTTGGGTAAGTGAAATCTAAGTGGGATTGATGGTTAATAACATGTGTTTAATCCAAGGAGGTCATGGGTTCAAATTCAAAGGGGGTTAGAGTATGTACACCTCCATAGACTTTTGTAGTCAAATCGTTGAGTAGATATGTTAGAATTTAGTAAATTATACAAATTCGTTGTCAAAAATGTAATTCTCCATTGCCGGAGTGAAACAACTAAACATGACCAAATAAATGACCAATTATTATGTGCTCATTTTAAGTCTAGACATTCCATTACCAATTTTGGTCATTTATCCCTTGAAAAAATCTATGGTGACCAAACTTTTTGGTCTCCTAGTCACTAATCTCTCATTTTCCACTAGTGGATGAACTTAAATCTGTCCATGTGGATAGAGTTGATGAACTCTATCCATGTGGACAGAGATTATGAACCCTATCGATGTGGACAGAGTTGATGAACTCTGTCCATGCAGAGTTCATCAACTCTGACTCTGATTAGTTTACCTAGCATAAGGGATATTTTTTATGATTTTATGGAATAATGAAAATATTTGTAGTTGACATAAAGAAATGTAGCTTTAATTTCATATTTGATGATATTGGTTCCATTAATTTTAAAAATCTAAAATACATAAAAAATATAGAGATTGCTACATTAATTTCTCATACATCCAACAATAGTGTAGCTATTTTCATTTTAAGAACTATTAGATAATATTAGGGACATTTAGATCTTTATTAAAATCGTAGTTTTAAAAATCTAAAACACATAAAAAACACAGAGATTGCTACATTAATTTCTCATACATCCAAAAATAGTGTAGCTATTTTATTAAGAACTATTAGATAATATGAGGGACATCTAGGCAATAAAAACTTAGTTTTTATAGTAGCTAATTCTGTGAAGTTGAGGCATTAACATGCAGAATTTGAATATGTAATGAGTTGATATATTAGATGATATTAAGGACATATAGGTCTTTATTAAAAACTTAATTTTTTAGTGGCTAGGTCTTTGAAGATGAGGAATTAACATGTAGAATTTGAATATCATATAAGTTGATTTGCGTAATCTTGTCGATATCATATCAAATGGAAATAGATAATAAATTAGCTATAATAATTTAAAGAACTGTTATATAATATTAGGGATATCTAGGTCCTTATTGAAATCTTAGTTTTTATAGTAGCTAGGTCTTTGAAGTTGATTAATTAACATGTAGAAATTGATATTTCTGTAAACTTGTAGATATCATATCCAATGGAAAGAGAGCAGCCTTTGAGACAGAAGCGTTGGAGGTCATCACATTTTTTGGGAGTTGGTGTCTGAAATGAAAATCGAAGATTATCAACTTCACCTTGGGATTCAAGATTATTGTATAGTTCACATTCATCTGATCATTGAGATGGCTATAGTGGTAGAGATGATTCCCCCTTATCATTTATGGTCACAGTGTCATTGATATAAAGAAGGGTCATTTATCTTTATTTGTAGATATGGGTCATAGACTATTTGGAGTTATAGATATGATTAATCAAATCTATGACTCCAATTACTCCATGACTGATATCTACACATCTACACATAAAATTTAGAGGAAGTAGAAGTAGTAATGTTCTCACTTGTTTCTTCTTCAAGGTATGTACTATTACCCAAATCGTTCTATGATATATAAGTTTAAATAGTTTAAATAATTTTTGACATTTGTAAATTGCTTTTATATATGTTGAAGCTTGGGTCTCTTCAATCTTTCGAGGCAAAGGGAAGACTGCATTGGAGGATAGTGGTTGAATTGTAAGTTTAATATTTTATTTTTTTGAGTTTAGTTTAAAATAGTTTAAATAGTTTGTAATATTTATAAACTATTTTTATACATGCTATAACTTGGGTCTCCTCCACCTTTTAGAGGCAAATGGAAGACTCCATTGAATGATAGAGAATTTGAGGTAATTTTGTTAATAATTGTATTGTTCTTCTATATATTAGTTTAGTGTTTTAATTTTTTGATTTTAGTTTAAAATTGTTTAAATAATTTATGATATTCATAATCTGTTTTTATACATGTTTCATATTTTTATGAGTCCAAGGGAAGACCTTAGTGGAGGATAGTGGTGGACTTATTTGATTCAGACATCGAAGAACCTTAATTTTAGGATTATACACATGTTCATGATTTTTTTTTGAATTGTATACATGTACATTGATCTTAGACATTGTTTTTTGGATTATATACATGTATAAGTAAAGGTTAGAAATGTTAGGAAGTTTTGATAGGCGCAATCCAATTTGTTAAGAATGAATATATGATGATTGTTAATGTTAAGAACGAATATGGGGAATGTTAACATTAAGAATGAAAGCAATCCAATTTGTTAAGAATGAATATATGAGGAATGTTAATGTTAAGAATGAACATGGAGAATGTTAGGAGTGAATGTGAGAATGAGGAATGTTAATGTTAGAAATGAATGTTAGGAAATGCTAGGAATGTTGGGAAGTTTTGATAGGTGCAAATATATGAATGTTGAGAATTTTAGGAATATTAGAAATGTTAGGAAGTTTTGATAGGTGCAATCTAATGTTAAGAATCAATGTGGGGAATGTTAGGAATCAATGTCTAGGGAATGTTAGAAATGAATGTTAGGAAAATGTTTGGAATGTTAGGAAGTTTTGATAGGTGCAATCTAATGTTAAGAATCAATGTGGGGAATGTTAGGAATCAATGTCTAGGGAATGTTAGAAATGAATGTTAGGAAAATGTTTGGAATGTTAGGAAGTTTTGATGGGTGCAAAAATATATGAATGTTAGGAATGTATATTCAGAAAGGAACTAGGAATTTTTGATAGGTGCAAATATACATGAATGCTAGGAATAAATGTTAGGAAAGGAACTAGGAAGTTTTGATAGGTGCAAATATATGAATGTTAGGAATGTATATTCAGAAAGGAACTAGGAATTTTTGATAGGTGCAAATATACATGAATGCTAGGAATAAATGTTAGGAAAGGAACTAGGAAGTTTTGATAGGTGCAATCTAATGTTAAGAATCAATGTGGGGAATGTTAGAAATGAATGTTAGGAAAATGTTTGGAATGTTAGGAAGTTTTGATAGATGCAATCTAATGTTAAGAATCAATGTGGGGAATGTTAGAAATGAATGTTAGGAAATGTTAGGAAATGTTAGTAATGTTAGGAAGTTTTGATAGGCGTAAATATGTGAATGTATGAGTGAATGTTAGGAAAGGTTAGGAATGTTAGGAAGTTTTGATAGGAATATTTTTTATTACTAAAGTAAAATTAGCTACTTGATTCTGAATTCTAATAAATTATAGCTCAATTCATAAATTTTCTAAGGTAACATTAGCAACTTGATTTTGAAATCTAATATTTTTTATTACTAAGGTAATATTAGCAACTTGATTCTAAATTTTAATAAATTAAAGTTCAATGACTTCTAAGGTAACATTAAAATGACTTCTAATAAGGTAACATACTAAATGACTAAGTACACAATTATTCTGAATTCTAAAACATCAATCCATGTTTGAGCATGATAGCCAATCTTAACATAAACAAGAAATGATATAGTTAAAAACATCGCAATGGAATGTCGTCCTAATTATCCGTTCATGGACATATTTGGACAGTTTCCATTTTTTATTTTTTAAGTTTTTTTTCGATGGAACTTGTACCAATTTTATTCGAGATGCACATACTAAATGACTATACTGAGAACATATAACATCAGGTCATAATCCTGAAAGTAGAAATAATTTTCAGTCATACAGGTCTGCTGCAAAAAATAGCCTTTTAAAATGATGGATCCTCTCTCGTATGTAAATTTGTTGTCATTGTAATCCTCCAATACCTTCATTTTTCCTTCAGTGCATTGCATCAAATAATATTTTACATTTTCGTCGTTGTCTAAACGTGCAATCACAACGAAAACATCTCCTGTGCAAATTACAATTGGCGTTGGAGTTTTTAAGTGAATTAAATTGACTATACAAACATAAGGTGATGGACAATATTGAACAATCAACATCATCATTACCTTCTCTATCAAGATCTGAAATTCTATCGTCATCAGATGATATTTTTATTTCTTCTGATTCTAATTCTTCTATGCTTGCTAGCGGCATTTTCCCTTTTGGGTTAATCTCTGTGTGTTTCCAATGTTTTACGCAGTTGTTCATTATTTTTTCACAAACTTCTACAGATTCAACATTTTTAGTGCAAATATGACAAAAACATGTTTTCTTTCTATTGTCAAATGAAAACACCTTTTGGAAGGATTTTGTTTGAATATAGTGAAGTTCTTTAGTCCCATGTATGGTGCTAGCCTCATATGGTATTGATCTATCTATATATTGGACCCCAACAAGAAAAAACAACCTACACAATAAATGATAAATCACAAATGACAACTTTTAATGTTAGTGTACAAATACTTCAATGTTAGTACATACATTTTTGAAATTGACAATTAATATAAATTAAAAAAATAATGTACATACCTGCGCACATCTTTTGATTGTTGACTACAATCATGGCTTAGATTTGATTTAAACCATTGGACAACCTTTACAGCTGAATGGAATCATCTAGAAGAATGGTTCATTTTCCATCTTCGAAGTGCTCTTTTTATGCATGCTCCTACACCATCATGTTCACCTTTTCCATGTGCAGTTTCAAAGAAATTCCAGTGATGTTTAATGTTCATTGCTTTATAAAATCGACATAACCAAAAAAATGATCGTGAAGATTTAAATTATCCTGCACATCCATCCGACCATATGCAATGTTCATTGAATTTAACTTTATGACTTCTTAGTGAATCATAGAATTTTTTTCAATACAATGTTGAACAAAATGTGTATCATGTATATGATCATCGTTGATATAAAAGTGATATTCTTTAATCACATCTTGATTGTCACATGTGATTTCAATGCCATCAACATCTTGTTGAGAATGTTTATATAGAACATGTAAAAATATCGAAACTTGGTCAAAATGATAGTATTCACTTTGAATCTCTTTTTTTGTAGAAAATGTGTAGTTTTCTGCAAAATCAACGACATACAAAATTGTTCCAGCTGGAAAAATTTCATGGGAATGTTTGAATTGAAGGTCTTTCCATCGTGCTCTATGTGAATGATTGGTGTATTTATAAATTTCACTTTCAAATTTCTTGAGAAAATCTATCACACATATTTTATCTTCTCACAATTCAATTCTTTTGGAATGTGCATCACTAGAACTTGTAGAATAAATATTGTATTGATATCTTCTCCAATCAATGGTTACATTTGAAAGCGACTGATCATTATCGATAGGGTATTTATTGTGGAATAAAACAAGATTTCCACAACCATGACAATGTTTTCCATTGACACATTTCTTATTATAAAATACTTCATGGTGATTTTTCTCAAATAGGGTTTGAGACATGAATTCATGTACTATGGGTGGAGGTGGTGAATTTGTCCAAAGAATTTTACCAAATTCAAGAAACGTGTCGTAATATAATTGAAATTGCACATGATAACAACAGCAGCATGTGTCATGTATAGTAATAGGTCTAACATACTATGGTTTTTATTGCACAAATGTAGTGATCGACATATTAATTCCACGATGATCCACTTTGAATTTATTGAACAATTATACTTGTGTCATTTCCATTATATGTTTTGGATAGATTTCATATACATTTTGTGATAGTCTTTGTCATATCACATCGCTTGAATTTGGTGAAACTCAAGCATGCTCCAACCAATATTTCTATACAATATCTTTAACACCTTCTCCCATTCTATCTTTGTAAGGTTGTCTACAAATAATTGGCCAGCAAGCAAGTTCATCATTTTCATCTATTTGCATTCTAAATTTGCTATGTTTGTATAATGTCTTTCTTGAGGTTCCAATTGCTTGTGCTAGTTATGTTGTCAAATGTTTTTTTTCTAGTGGTAGGTGAAACAATTGTTGTCTGAATTGCTCTACGTGCAGCACTGGTATCTTTCTTTCTGTATTTTCTAAATTTGTTTATTGCATCACCTATATTTTCTATCACAATATGTTTCAGTTTCGACTCTTTTGTCCCCTTGTGAATATCCAATAATGACGTAGCACCTTCTAACTTCTTGGAAACTAATAAACATCTCAAAATTTGCGCTTATCCTGCTATTGAACAATCCTTGAGAATATCATCATAAATTTTTGTAGCATGATATCGTGCAACATGTATCGGTAATTTTTCTCCATATTTGTCGCAATCAATGTATTCTAACATTTCATCATCAATGGTGAAAGTACCTATACATCAAGTTAAATTTAATTTAACATATGTTCAAAAATACAATTGATTATAAAAAATGATTTTGAAAATACATAATATATACATACCAGGTCCAATTTCTGGATCTTGGTTTTGATCTTCAATATTGACTTCATCAAGATTAACATGTAAATCATTATTTACATCTTCAACAATGGTCTCTTCAACTTCCATTTGTTCTTCTTGTACCCTATTTTCAATTTCCATTTCATCAATAGTGTCATGTAAATCTGTTCTTATATCTTCAATCATTTCTTTCGTTTCTGCCACCCTTGCTCTTTTGGCTGTATTTCTGAGTTTTTGTTTTTCCCTATTAGCATCGTTATCAGGTTTACGATCACTTTTTTTTTTACGGTTTATTTTATTGCCCATTATTGCTTAATCTCCTTTTGAAAAACCCTTGGAAAAAAATAAGAACACCTTGTAAAGAAATATTCTTTGTAAAACAATTGGAAAAAAAAACTCTTTGAAACAAAATCTTATTTGAAAAAAAAAACTTATATAAATATGTTGGAAAAAAAAACTTATTTGCAAAAATACTCTTTGGAGAAAACCCATTGCAAAGGACCTGCTTTGTAAAAATACCATGGAAAAAAAACATTTTGAAAAAACCCCTTGCAAAGAAATAACTCCTTTGCAAAAATACCTTGAAAAAAAAACTCTTTGGAAAAAAACCCATTGCAAAGAAATAACCTACTTTGCAAAAATATCTTGGAAAAAAACTCTATGAAAAAACTTCTTGCAAAGAAATAACTTCATTTCAAAAATACTTTAGAACACAAAATCTTTGGCAAAAGTGTCTTGGGAAAAAACTCTTTGAATGTACCCCTTGAAAATAAATAAGAGGTAAAATACCTTGTAAAACAAATCCTTTGGAAAAAGAAATCTCCACTGAAAACCCCTTCAAAAATTTATTTACTTATACGAAATGAATAGGTGGTAAAATAATGAGGCTCTTTCATTTTACTTATATGAAATGAAGATGTGAGAAAATAATGAGGCTCTTTCATTTTACTTATACGAAATGAAGAGGTGCGAAAATAATGGGGCTGTTTTGTTTTACTTATATGAAATGGAGAGGTGCGAAAATAATGAGGCTTTCTATAATGAGGCTTTCGTCTCTAAATCTACTTTCTATAGGTATATATTTTGTTGAGTATAGGTGAGATCCGATATTTTTATTTTTTTTGTTTCTTAACATGTGTCGAGTTTAGTTTCATCTCTTTCAAAATGTGGTGAAATGATAAATATATAACTTAAAAATACACCACCCAAAAAATTGAAACAATTATGGTGCGCTTAATTGAAGTGTCTACTTCAAAAGGGTTTTCGTAAATTTTTAAGTTTTATAGTCAATTGAGAGAAAAGTGGCGCAACCAAAAACATGTTTAAAACCAACATGGTTTTTCCATTGATTGATTTCAAAAAAATATTATAATTAGTATATAGATCCATTGGTTACAAATTTTTAGTCATCACAATAGTATATTGTGTGTAGATTGTCGTAGCATATTTGTTTTTTGCAAAACAGAAGTTTAACAATGATTTTACGACCACAACCAAACATGACTATTTTTTACTCCTTTCATTTCATAAGGACACACTACCAAACATTTCCCAAAATGACATATCAAATCTCAATAAAAAAAAATTGAAAAAATTATGAATAGAAAGCTAACATAATTATCTAAAAGTTTTGTTTTTACTTAAAAGTGAAATTATAAACAAAAATATCGCTTTCATTAGCCCCAAGTTGAAAAAAATTAAAAAATCAAATTTATTTTCTCATAAGACCCCCCAAAATAGACACCCATCTTCATGGATTCACCCTTTTTTAAACTAGGGTTTTTCTAGGTTTCCTTCAATGCAAATCTTGCATGGGTGGGTCAACTCTGCAAAAACCTCGGTCGTTCGTGTGTTGGTAGGGTTTTGATATTGGCCTTTCCCATACATAGTTATAGGAGCCAACATCATGCAATTTTTCTGCTCTGTTTCGTTTTTCACTCCCAAAACAAAAGTCACTAAGTGTCCGTGAATGACATGTTCTTGTGACTTTCAACTTAACACAACTCAGAAACCTAAGGTCGAATCGACGAACCGTTGACTTTGTTGGTCTCTTGGCATGCGATTACCTCTAGGTAGCCCTCTCTCTCTTGTTTTCATGGTCGAGTGACTTCATTGTGCATTAATTTAGTAAGCTAGGGTTTTGCTTAGTTTCCTTCAATGCAACTCTTATATTGGTGGGTCAACTCTTCAAAACCCTCAACCGTTCCTGTGTTGGTAGGGTTACCATATTGGCCTTTCCCACACAAATTTGCAAGAGCCAATGACATGCAATTTTGCTCCTCCATTTGGTTTTTTGCTCCTGGACCAAAAGTCACCAACTGTCCCTAAACAACATTTTCATGTGACTTTCAACCCAACATAACTGAGAAAATTGAGGTTTTTTCGACGAATCGTCGAATCTATTGGTATCCTAGCATGCGATTACCTCTAGGTGGCCCTCTCCCTTGTGTTTTCAGGGCCCAATGACTTCAATGTGCATTGATTTCATAAACTAACGTTTTGCTCAATTTACTTCAAGGAAACTCTTGCATTGGTGGGTCAACTATGCAAAATCCTCAACAGTGACGATGTTGGTAGGGTTCCCATATCATTCTTGCCCATAGAGAGTTGTTGGAGTCAATGACATGCAATTTTGATGCTCTGTTTGTTTTTTCTCTCCCGAGCAGAAAGTCACCAAGTGTCCCTGAATGACATTTTCATGTGACTTTCAACTCTACATCACTAGGAAACATGAGGTCATATCGATGAACATTCAAATCCATTTGTCTCTTGGTATGTGATTACCTCTAGGTGGCCCTCTCCCTCATGTTTTCATGGTCCAATGAATTCATTGTGCATTGATTTCATAAACTAGGCTTTTGCTCAGTTTCCTTAAATGCAACTCTTGCATTGGTGGGTCAACTCTGCAAAAATATTGACCGTTCCTATGTTGGTAGGTTTCCCATATCAGCCTTTCCCATATAGATTTGCAGGGGCAAATGACATGCGATTTTGTTGCTCCATTTGGTTTTTCGCTCCAAGACTGAAAGTCACTAAGTGTTTGTGAACGACATTTTGATGCGAATTTCAACTTGTCATAACTTGAAAATATGACGTCGAATTGACAAACCGTTGAATCTGTTGGTCTCCTAGAATGCGATTACTTTTAGGTGGCCCTCTCCCTCATGCTTTCATGGCCTAGAGACTTCATTGTGCATTGATTTTGTAAACTAGGGTTTTTTGTCAGTCTCCTTAAATGCAAGTCTTGCATTAGTGGGTCAACACTACAAAAACATTGATTGTTCCTATGTTCGTAGGGTTCTGAGATCAGTCTTTCCCATACAGACTTGTAGGAGCCAACAGCATGCAATTTTGTTGCTCTATTTGTCTTTTCACTCCCAGACCGAAAGTCAGCAAGTGTCCTTGAATGACATTTTCATGCAACTTTCAACTCAACATAACTTGAAAACATGAGGTTGGATCAATGAAACTTCAACTCCGTTGGTATCCTAGAATGCAGTTACCTCTAGGTGGCCCTCTCCTTCCTGTTTTCATGGCCTAGTGACTTCATTGTGCATTGATTTTGTCAACTAGGTTTTTTATCAGTTTCCTTCAATGCAACTCTTGCATTGGTGGGTCAACTATGCAAAACCATGAACTTTTCTTGTATTGGTAGGGTTCCCATATAGTACTTTCCCAGACAGAGTTAAAAGAGCCAATGACATGCAATTTGGCTACTCCGTTTTGGTTTTTCACTCCTGGAACAAAAGTCACTAAGTGTTCGTGAATGACATTTTCATGTGACTTTCAACTCGACATAACTCAAAAACCTGAGGTTGGATTGATGAGCTATCGACTTCGTTGGTCTCTTGGAATGTGCTACCTATAGGTGGCCCTATCCCTCATGTTTTCATGGCCCAATGAATTCATTGTGCGTTGATTTATCTCCTTGTTGACTCGATTCCTATCCTTTCATGCTATTACCTTTTGGTGGCCTTTCCCTCATGTTTTCATAGCCTGGTGACTTCATTGTGCATTGATTTCATAAACTAGGTTTTTTCTCAGTTTCGTTCAATGTAGCTCTTGCATTGGTGGGTCTATGCAAAACCCTCAACCATTCCTATGTTGGTAGGGTTCCCATATCGACCTTTCCCATACAGAATTACAGGAGTGAACAACATGCAATTTTGTTGCTCCGTTTGGTTTTTCGCTTTTGGACCGAAATTCACCAAGTGTCCATGAATGACATTTTGATGCGACTTTCAACTTGACATAACTTAGAAACCTGACGTCGGATTGATGAACCATCAACTCCTTGATCTCTTGGAATGTGATTACCTCTATGTGGCCCTATCCCTCATGTTTTCATGGCCTAATGAATTCATTGTGCATTGATTTCATAAACTATGGTTTTTCTTAGTTTCCTTCAATGCAACTCTTGCATTGCTGGGTAAATTCTACAAAACCCTTGACTGTACCTATTTTGGTAGGATTCCCATATTGGCCTTTACCATACTGACTTGTAGGAGCCAACGGCATACAATTTTGCTGCTCCATTTGTGTTTTAGCCCCCAGTCCTAAAGTCACCAAGTGTCACTGAATGACATTTTCATGTGACTCCATTGGTCTCTTGGTATGCGATTACCTCTAGGTGGTCCTCTCCCTTGTGTTTTCATGGCCCAATGTGTCTAGATACCACTAAGAAAAAACATGTTGCAGCATTAAGGAAACACTATGTGTCTAGAAATCACATCCTATATTATTCTTGTACTAAAGTATAATCCAACAACCCACATAATAAACTAGGGTTCACAAATTGAGATATGGAACCCTATCATTTAAGTAGAAACCAAAAGGCCATATAGCCCTAGGCTATACTTAAAAGTTGAAAACCAACTAGGGTTTCATGAACTACGAATTGCATACTATAAGTAGGGTTCACAAGTTATGAGATGAAACTAGGGTTTTATGACCTCTTTAGGTTTAGATCATTATATTGGTTAGTATCATTTAAGTAGAAACAAAAATTCCATGTACCTAGGGTATGCACATACATGAAACAAAATGAATAGGGTTGTATATGGATCACACGTGAAAGTTCACATGCATGCATGACTTAGAAGTAGAAACACATGTACATGAATTAGCAAAACAAACTAAGGTTTCATGAATTAGAAGAAATACATGAGTATAGAGATCAAAGGCTATGTTATTTTCATTATAGTAGGAACCAAAAGGCCATATAGACCTAGGCTACACCTACAAATTGAAAACCAACTAGGGTTTCATGAACTACAAATTGTATGCTATAACTAGGGTTCAAAAGTTATGAGATGGAACTAGGGTTTTATGACCTCTTTAGGTTTAGATCATTAGATTGGTTAGTATCATTTAATTCGAAACAAAAATTCCATATACCTAGGCTATGCACATACATGAACTACTTTTATTGGGATTGATATGAACTACTTACTACTTCATATGTTCAAAAGTGCAAATACCAATGTGTGAAATTAGCCCCAAAACTTAGAATTTAAAGAGGAAAAATGAAGATACTTATGTGAATAATTTAATCCCAATGTCAACTGAAATCATCAGTATAGAGTTCATATTTGTAGGTGTTTTGTAGCAAGTTTCAAGCACAAATTTATGATATTCGATGGACTTATGATCTACACGTTATGTCCAATCAATGCACCTTCATAATAAGCAATAAGCATTTTAACAAAATTCAGATTTTGTTTAAAAAGAAACAATAAATAAATGATTTAAACTTAGAATTTGTAGTGTGGTAAAGATGGTAGGGTAAGGTTCTAGGGTAGTCTAGGATGGTTTAGAACGTGAGATGAGAGGGTAATGATGAGGTTTAGGTAGTTGATTTATGACTTATTATTTTCAACCAATGAGAATTTAGGTAGTTTATGGTTAGGGTAGTTTAAGGTATATCTTAGAATTGTAAAGAAGATAGCTATGATGATTTTCAGAGAAGTTTAAGAGGTGAGTAAAAAATACTCAAATTATCAAATTGTTACAATTGAATTAAACCCTAGGTTATGAATTGAATTTCTTGGTTATCCTAAACCCTAGATAACACTATTGTCATTGATGAATAGTTACAATCTTATGATGTTTGCTTGCATGTCCTCATTGTCTATTCCTTGATAGGTTTCTCATCAAGATTATACAAATATTCTTAACCACTTAACAACCTTTAATTTCAATTTTGAAAAGAATCTTCTAGTTATTAACATAAATGGAATACAACTCAACTTATGGTTACAATATCAAATGTTCCCATTCCTTGGCATTTTGTCTTGGCTTTCCATGCAAGAAAATTTCTATAGGGTTAGGGGTTTTTACTACTAGTCAAGTTTTTGTTATGGATTCTAAACCTTAAACATCTATCTAGGTTGACCTAGAAATTGTCAAATTGTTACCATTCAATCAAACCCTATGTTACATTTCAAATTCTTGGTTATCTTAAACCCTACGTTACCTGTTTGTAATGCATGAATAGTTACATGTGTATAATTTTCATTTTTTGTGAATGTTAAACACTAAACCATAAACCATAGGGTGTTCATTTACACATGGAACTATATAGAACTAAACCATAAACCCTATATGTTATTTGTTTCCTCACATAAGCATATATCAAATGCTTTGATTCATTAACTCATGGAACTCCATAAAACTACAACCTAACTTATATA
>LPNX010338419.1:46405-116590 GCA_001517045.1 Pseudotsuga menziesii | reverse complement strand
CCATCACTGTGATAGGATGTGTTCTTGTCTGGATGGAAGGGCCTTTCTGACGAGTAGGTCAGATGTAAGTGCTGAGCCATTTCACAGATGGTAGTTGATTCTGCCTACCATGCTGATGAATGTGAGTGCTGGGCCTTTCTGATGGGATTGTAGTTTACTACATGATCAGATATAAGTGTTGGGCGTGCCTTTCTGACGAGCAGGTCAGATGTAAGTGCTGGGCGAAGACCTACATGAGGGTAGGCCTACATCCAGCATGAAAAAGGGATGGCTCTATAGAACTTCCTATGACGAGATAGTACACACTTGATGATGACTAGAGGAGATCCAGATCGAGTGATGATCCAGATCCAGTTATGATGACTCCGAGAGATCCAGATCGAGAGATGATCCAGATCCAGCAGTGATGATCCAGATCGAGAGATTATCCAGATCCTGTCCAGAGAGATGATCCAGATCGAGTGATGATCCAGATCCAGTCTAGTGATGATGATCCAGATCGAGTGATGATCCAGATCCAGATGACTTGAAGACGAAGATGACTTGAAGATGAAGATGACTCAGATGATCCAGCTGACGCAGAGAAGAAGACCAGTGCTGAAAAATTGTGTCGAAAGAATACCTTCCTAGTTAAGAGGGAGTGTTGATGTATATGTAACTTCGGAATGTATTCTTATTTGTATTTTATATTATTGTAACTCGATGTTTATTCCGGGATGTTTCTATTATGTATTTGAGTCATGTGGTCATGCCCCGATTTTCCGATCGGGAGGATTATAATGTAAACAAGTCATATCAAGTCATTGGGTAAGTCCCCACTGTTTATGGGGCACTTGAGTTATTATACACTAATTAAGGTGTAGGCTCGAGTAGTAATTATTAGGTTGAGTGCACTTCAAGTCAACGGAAGAATATAAATAGAGAGTGAGAGTCTCTCTATTTATCACTTGTGACTTAGCTCTCTTGCTCTCTCAAGTGTGGCGCACTTTTGGAGAAGGAAATTCTTGGGCTTGACAGAAGACAGAAGGCTGCTGTTGTGAAGGGAGGTCATCTTACTGTTTTGGGATCACATCTTGTGGTGATACTATCTTAGAGGAAGTTGAGGGGTTTTCTCCATTTATGGTTTCCCCTCCTAAAATCTTTGTGTCTCTTGTCTCTTGTGATGTGCTTATGTGATTGTTGTGCTTGTTATTCTCTCAGTGAAAAGATCTTATTATAATGCTAGCTTAAATGTTGAAAAACTAACAAAAGAGTAACAAACCCTAAATCCATTGTTGTCCCCAAAAGAGTACTGAAAAAACTTAGTTTCATACATGAAACATTCTTAAACAGTCTTGAATAAAGGAAGGGTCCACACTAGCTCTGATAAGCTATAACTTATGACATTATTACAGAGTAAATACTTAGGAAATAAACATTACAATATCCAGCACCCCCTCTTAATGTTTATTTCATTTTTTTATCCTCAGACCTACAATAAACTTGTGGTGTGAATTTGGACATTGTTCTTCTATCACTTAGAGTTTTGATGGAACCAAGTGGACCATTTATTTTCAATCTGTAGAACAGTTTCAATTTTCCTTGTGACTTACATAAAATCTGCCAGAAACTACTTATTAATCCAAAAAAACAGAAACCCTTATATATTCTTGACCCAATAAACTGATCATTCTTAAAAAATGGCCTCTTAAAAAAATTGAACATCCAGTAATTCCTTCTAATCTCTGATTTTTATCACAAATTTAAACTTGTAGTAAAAAAAAAATGTATGTACCTCGTCAAATTTCCAATCGACAGCGGCTATCTTCCCAAAAAAATACGGGCGGCTTCTGAACAGATTCTGAGCGGTTTTTCTCCCTTCAAATCGTGGGTAAAATACTGATCAATGTCGTCTCTTAAAATTGATGACACGATTCGAGCTGTAGGTTTCTTTCCTCCTTAGGCACACGATTCAAGATTTAAATTTGTAAGCGGCTGATTCTTCAACACGAAGTTACAGTCCCTCGAACGCGGGCTGTCTCCTTTATGTCTAGATTTCTCCCTTTGTGTGACTCTGTTGCAGTATAGACTCGAGTTTTGACTTTATACGGACTCTTAAACACGAGACTCTGCTCCTTCGATTTGTAGCTTGATATTCGTCTGGCGAGTGCGTATCCCTTCTTTACCAGCAGCGGTTTGGCTTTATCCCTCTTCTGCAAAATTTCTTTAACGCAGTTTCCTTCAATTTTGATCTCGATGCTTCAATTTTTCTTCAACAATCTGAACTCGATGCACTATTACATTAGGTTCACATTAATCCTGTTTATGCACAGCAACTCTGAAACTCTTTGACTTCACTCGAGTACAACCATTGTCATGTTAAATTAACTATGAACAAAGCAGGAAAAGTTGTACGAGAAATCAAATTACAAAGTACACATTAGTTTGTTGTATATATCGGTTCCTAATGTTTTTATTTTATTTTTTAAGTTCCTAAAACATGTATATAATCGTATCAAATTATATTCAAGAAGAAATCTTGAATATAATTTGAGAGCTTGAACACAACTAAGAGAATTTGGATACATCAAGGGTGTGGACATGTAAATACTGAACACATTCGCACCTCAAACAACACAGCTCAAAAGAAAGCTCAAATACAAGATAACAGTGGATTTATAAAAACTCAACTCCTCACAAAGAGTGATCATGATTAAAATATAGAATACAAGTCATCACACTAAAAATGAGAGTTGTGTGGATAACCAATTCAAAAACACGGTCAATCTTAGTTGAACAAAAATGAGAGACATAATGAATACCTGTCATAACATAGGTTTGGCCCTATGCACAATATCCACCCTGAAGATGGATGGAAGGCCAAGAAGAGAGCAATAGATCACACCTTGCACCCTTAGTGCTCAATGCAAGCCATCAAAAAATAGAAACTCCCCAAAACACCAAAGAAAATATAAGAAAAGTGTATTAATGTCCAGCGAGTAGCCATAAAGAGGTTAAAGGGATTGCTAGGTACATCAAAAATAATACATAGTAGGAGTGTGGGTGCAATTCCTATAAAATCATATCTACCCTCTGAGGTCAAGACCTAGAGTATAAAATCTATCCTCTCAAGAACTTGGAAGAAATGTCTCAACTAGAGGCATCTAGAGGATGTACTCAAGCCTTACAGGAGTCGTTTCTTACTAATGAGAAAGAGGAGGGGAAGATGTTAACCTCCAAATCTACGTTGAAAGTCTATGGATATCTCTTACCATCCGATGTTGAAGTGAAGAAACCCCAAATGGAGGGTTGTACTGACGATCTCAAAGTTCTAGAAGTACTGGAAGATCAAGATAGAACATAATATTGAGAAGAGGCTACTCTCTTTTGAGATCTAAATGAGAGTGAAGGAAGAGATCTACTGTGAATGAAATAACTATCTTGTGCACAAACCCGACACAATCAGAGACGTCTCATAGGTGAAGGCTGAAGTTATCTGTGAGGTCCCACAAATCTAGAAATCTAAGTGGTGGAATTGCTCTTTGTCTACCTCTTGGGGCCTATGTATGTGATAACATAACATAAGATATGATAATTTTATTAATGCCTAACAAGTGAGCAAGAAAAGGTCAATCAAACTACTAAGTACATCAATGAGATTAAAAAGGGTGGGGCGCTAAAGCCACTCCTAGAAAATCACAATATAAGCAATTATATCCTATATAAAGAAGAATCCAAGACCTAAGTCATGACAGCATGGAGAATTCACAATATAAACAAATCTATCCTATATAAAGAAGAATCCAATACCAATGGTCTCATAATGGATGGGGGCACTTGAAGATGAAGTGATCCTCTATCTTGATCTAATGAAGATGGCAAAGTTGGCATATTTTGCCCCCCTAGATGTGTGGTTGATATCTACCCAAAGACAAGAACCAACCCAAGACTGCCAAAGGGAGATTCAAAGAGTATACATCCAATGTCTAAGCATGTAAGGTGGTAAACAGTAAGGCCGTCCCTCAACTTCAAAAAGTGCTTCATGTAGAATGCCATCTTGAGACTTAGCCTAGTTAGAGGATAAACCCATGTAACTTAAGTAAAATTTCCAATGGTGTCCTCTTTGATGATCCTATTCAATTCTTTCTTTTTTGACAAGAGTCAATAAAGGACATTAAGAGAGTATTTGAACGAGGGGAGATAGTCAATCAAGATACCAACCAACAAAAGTAGGTAAGAGGCCTCCACAAACCAACAATAAGCTCAACCAGAGGTACTAGAGATGCTTATGGCCTTCAAAGATTAGTAGGCAAGATAAGGGTAGCAATCCTTGCTTACTAAAGATTCTACAAATCGTCAAACTCAATTTAACGAGGATACTAGTCCAAAACTAGTTTCAATCTTGAAAGGTGGGTATACAAACTCTACCTGAACAATGGCATGAGGAGTAGTCCTCTTGCATTTAATGATGTGACAAAGCATGAGAACCTGAACTCTCTCAGTCATGGCCCAATCTGACTCCAACAAACTAAGCCCCCAGATCTTAGGACCATAGAGAACTATGGGTATGATGAGACTGTCCATGAGGCCCACTGTGGACTGAAAATACTAAAAATGGTTATGGAATCATTGACACTCAAGTAGTGTGAGAGTGTCGAACCCCTTGTTCTCAGGTTCAAGTGCTTTCCTCATACCAAATCTAGGCCATGAAAATTAAAGATCCAAACAAGTATAAGTTGTAGTGATCTCAATCTCCACGCCTCATAAATAAAAGTGATACTCTGAAAGAACGATATTCGTCCTATTGAAGGTCATAACCTTGGATTTGCCCAAGTTGACCATCAATTGACAAAGATCACAAAAGATGGACAACGCATCAAGCTACCTCTACAACCCCTCTTGGGTGGAGAACAAGAGAATTATGTCATCTACAAAAGGAGGATCGAGCTCAAAACTTGATGAAGAGGGAAACCCTACTTCACCCCAATGATGCTCCTAATGAATTCTGAAACACCATGAGTTGTGCGAAGTTTTCCAAGGATAGACTCATCAAGGAACGAGATAGTTGTGATAAGAATATCATATCTCCAAGTCTTTAAAACAAGGCCGCCCTTGGAACTGGGTCAAATGCCTTTTGAAAGTCTTCCAAGAAACAAAAGACTTTCGAAGTGGTGTCTTGCCTCTCTTCAACAATGGCTCAAAGAGTGAGGATATGATCAATGGTGTGGTGCTCAGATCTTAAACCTAGCTACCATCTAACCAAAAAATGTCTCCTCCCAAGCTCCCTAGGGGCCTGGATAATTGAAAAAAGGAGGGTTGTTGCATGTAGCTTAGAGAAAGTGTGGCCCCCTATAATTCTTCAGCAATTGTTTAGATCAGAGTTGGTTGTCGATTCAAGTATCAAATGAATGATATAATGAGAGCATGTCTGTGGAAAACCCAAACAAACAACATGTTTAAACAAATCGATGATGTAATCCAAAAGTGTTGGTCTACCATGTTTGAAAATTTCAGCTTAGAACCCCTCCTCATTTGTTTCCTTGTTGTTGTTCTTCTCCCAAATAGCCTCACAAATGTTCGAGTAAAAGAACAAGTCAAAAGGAGCTATGTGGGGGGGAGGGGGGCGACAATCAAAACAACAAGCTACCCTGACAAATCATAGAGCGTGATTGTATGGGCAAACATAGAGTGGGCGTCAAAATTGGTGGGAAAAATGAAATGTCGAGGAAACACAAGGCACCCTAAATTTTTAGGAGAAAAACAAAGGGCAACACATTAGTCACGTCTCTAAGTGATAATGAGATAATTTTTTGTGATGTAAGAGACCACAATAGGACTTGCTAAACATGGGGTAGGAGATGGGATTATGGAGAAGAGAATGATGAACCTGTCTATGATGGGTTTTGTGATCATCATCATACAATTGATTCATAGGGTTAGATCCATGGCACCCGGTGAAGGAATGAGTGTTGGTAGCCCGGTAGTGTATGGATAAGAGTTGAGGGTTTTGTCCTGAATAGTCGAAGAAAGATGAGTGTACTTGGAGGAGAATAACTCAAGAGAAAAAAACTAGAGAGAGAGGGAATTAGTTATCAAAAGTTAGATACAAAAGCATCCACATCTCTATCATCGAATAGAAAAGTAGTGCAAGGGGGGCTAGGGGGAAGCTTGGGAGGCGGTGGAGTAACAGAGTAGCCCGCTCAGAGGGAGAAGGATAAGAGGGAGTGATCAATGAACAGGATAGGGGTAACATAAATCTAATGGATAAAGGGGAGGAGGCTCTAGTTGGCCAAAACATAATCAACCACCCTATTCTTTCCCTCTATGAGGAAAACACGTGAACCTATTGGAATCTAGGAAGCTAGAGGCTAATCACAATCAATAGACCGTGAGACTCTCCAAGGTGCAAAAGGGAGCTGGTGATCTTCCCCCATGGAGGAAGCTAGTTCAGTGTAAGTGGGTTTACAAAATCAAATTTTCTGATGACGGTTCACCTTTGAAATAAAAGGCTAGATTGGTATCCAAGGGATACTCACAAGTACATGGCATAGACTACAATGAGACCTTTGCACCAGTGGCAAATATGAACTCCATCAGGCTATCCTTAGCCATTGCAGCTTCGAAGTAGTGGGAGGTACATCACATGGATGTGAAGTGTGGTTTCCTGAATGGAGATCTCACTGAAGAGATTTACATGCAGCAGCCTCAAGGATTTGCTACTAATCCATCTCTTGTGTGCAGGCTAAGGAAGTCATTGTATGGGCTTAAGCAAGCCCCCAGGACTTGGTATGCCAAGATTGATAGCTTTCTGCTATCACCGAATTTTGTTAGATGCAAGTCAGATCCAAATGTCTATTTGAAGCTGATTCATGGTTCATTAATGATCATTGTTTTGTATGTTGATGACCTTCTCATTATAGGAAGCTCAAAGGATGAAATTGCTTCCTTGAAGGATGCAATGAACCATGCCTTCTCAATGACTGATTTGGGCTTATTGAGCCAATTCTTGGGGCTCAAGATTGCTCAAACCAAAGATGGAATCAAAATGCATTAGTCCAAGTATGCCTTGGATTTGCTGAACAAATTCAACATGAAGGATTGCAAGCCAAGCAAGACTCCCTTCCCTTCAGGAGTTAAGCTTGAAGAAGCTAATTCTTCACCTATGGTAAACAATACACTGTATAGGCAATTGATTGGATGTTTGTTGTATCTTACACATACTTGACCTGATATTTCTTATGCAGTAAGTGTGGCTTCAAGATACATGGATCAGACTCATGAGATCCATTGGAGAGCAGCCAAACGGATCCTTAACTTTGTTCAGGGAACAAGGACTCACGGGATCTTCTACAAAGCTAAATCTGATCTTGATTTGATTGAGTTTACTGGCAATGATTGGGCAGGTGACAACACAGATCGAAATTCAACATCAGGATATGTGTTCATGCTTGCTGAAGGGCCAATCATTTGGTCAAGCAAGAAACAGAGTGCCATTGCACTCTCATCTATAGAAGCAGAGTACAGAGGAGTTGTAAATGTAGCAACTCAATGTTTATGGTTGCAGGGGTTACTTGCTGAGTGTGGCTTAAAATCAGAATACTCAACTACTATATATTGTGATAACCATAGTACCATTCGAATCTGCAATGATCCAATTCAGAGACAGAGAACCAAACACATTGAGATCCATCTGCACTACATCAGACATCTTGTGCATGATGGCACCATTCACCTACTCTTATGTTCATATTCAGAACAAGTAGCAGATATCTTCACCAAATTTTTTTGTGAGAAGACATTCAGAAATCTCAAATCACTGCTGGGGATTGCTGATCATGCTGTGAAGCATGAGTGATGACAAGATTTTCAAATTTTGTTTTACTGTCCATGTTTAAGGGAGGATTTTTCCCACTGGGTTTTTGTCTCTTTCCTTGGTTAAATGGACATGCAGTATGTAAAGGGTGACTAAGCCTTGTTGCTAGGCCCTATAATTTTCTGATATTTTACTCATAAGTCAGGCTTAAGGGGGGGTGTTAGAATAATCAACCCATAGTTAGCTACCTTAGACATTAATTAATCCAAATTTTGTCTTATTTGCCTAGTTTCCATATTCCACCTTATGCAAGTTGTCCTCCACACATCCAAAGTGGTCAAACTTGCTAAGTTTGAGTCATGGAGCACTTGGGAAACCACTTGGAATCAAATCTGCTTTATTCCTAGCCTTCCTAGTGCATGTCTACTTTTTCTGCTTTATTGCCTGCTTTTTCTAAATTTTAAGGCAATTGGGAAAGTTTGACTAGGTGAAGTTAACTTGTTTTTTGTCCTCATCATCCTCCACTCTTTTCTCCTAAGAAAAACATGTATGAGTTGTCCTTCCACCATCTATTATCTTGCCTAATTGATTTTTCCAATTCATGAGCTCCTAGACAAATTTGGAAACTGCTTTATGCACCTATGGGGGATTTGCTTAGTTTTAGTAAGCCTGATTTTGACCAAATTCGAATGGCATCCTTATGCATTCAAATCTCTCATGTAATTATTTATTGTGGCAGCCTATGACTTCACCTGGTTGGATATTGTACACTTATTAAATACAGATTAGTGTTCTGCTCCATATTCAGTCTCCTTTGTGTGTAATTTGCACGTGTAATTGGCAATTTTTGTGAGTGTAATTGTTCTAACACCTGGGTTCAATTTCCACAAAATTGATATTTTTCACTTATTCCTCAATGTATTTATATTTTACAACCAAGTGATCTCCATGCCATGTGTTCCTTTGCACCTCTACATATTTTAGGTTTTCTACACCTCCAACCTATACTTAAGTTGCTATACTCCTCGAGCATAACTAAGGGTTAGTCAAATATTGAAGTGTGGAGGATACTTTGAAATTTATGAATAGGTGTATGGAATTTAGGACGATTAACTTTTGTTGTGATGAATGATTTAATGGAATACAAAATTTTGAATCAAACCCAAATGGAATCCAAAATTTTGAACCAAAAATACGATGACACATTTAGTTTTTTGGGTTTCATTGGATGGAGTCATAGAGTTCCTAGGTTCAAATATACTTTTGGTACCCCTTAACCCCTACCAAGCGAAAGTCCTTAACTTATTATCCCTAACTACATAAATTGTAACACCTATCCCCCACCTTAAAATACACACCCTCTAACTATGACCAAGTGTTAATATATACCCCCCACCTAAACACCCTCTAACTATGACCAAGTGGTGTTGTAACCTCAGTAAGCATATTGAAGAAATTGCGATTATTTTGGATCATTTATATTTCAGTTGTTAGTATTTATGTATTTACATTGTCTAGTTCTATCATTGAAGTAGGATTGTTTTACAAAAAAATGGCTTGCACACTTTCTCCACTACTATATCAAATTACCTAAGATGGTAAAGGAACTCAAGAAAAACATATTGTGATCTAACAAGAAAGTAAATACAATATAGGAGTATCATTGCAAATATGAATAATGGTTCCACTATTATGAAACAAGACACTCTAAGGTTTTTCAGAGTTGAAATTCATACTAATTTTAATAATATTCCAGATAGTTTATGTCAAACACATTCTAGATGTTATATTGTTGAAGTCACATTCCACATGCACATAATTTTTTTTAAACTGCAATTTATTTTTCCATATGTATAGTTTCAAATTCATACTAATTCTCGAGAAAGTAATATATATTCCACAAGGTTATATTAGACTTATTGGCGTCGCAACAACTCAAGGTCATGTTAATCTGATTGCAAAATGGATAATACTTAACTAATAGATTTGAATATTTTATCATAGAAAGGAGTTGGAAACCAACCATATCTCTAAACAATCAATAATTATACATGAGAAATATGGAGCAAATGTAGAATCCAACTATAAAGTGAAAAATACAAGAATGTATTAATATTGAAGGTTAATTTGAACCTCTAAGATTAGCACAAAACCAACTATCTACCCATAAAACACTTAACATTCTAAAGTTAATTTACCATGTTGAATTGTCATGCTACAAGGCCAACTATGCCTAAAAACTTAACCTTTGAAAACTTAGTCTACAATATCTATTGTTATAAACAACAACTAGAGAGAAGTGATTCAATCTTCTTCTGCATAGTTTTAATGGTGGTGTTGATAATTAGTTTGTGCATATATATATATCTCATATTTAGAATATAGCACCAAATTATTACATAATTACTTGCTGAAATCTAGAATAAATACTAAACTGTATGAATGGATTGTCTATTGAAGAAGCAATGCAAACACAAATTTAAAAAATTTCAACGTTGGCCCTGTGCAGCACATTAAGTAATCTATAGGTATGGTTTTTTATGCTCGAATTGTTAGTGTTAGTCATTTTTTAGTCTAGAAACCCTCCCACATTGTCAACACATGAATCTAGTCTAACCATGCCAAATTTCAGTCCATGCAAGTACAATTTTTTTAAAAATCAACATTGGCCCCGTGCAACACATTAATTAATCTATAGGTATGGTTTTTTATGCTCGAACTGTTAGTGTCAGTCATGTTTGAGTCTAGAAACCCTCCCACGGCATCAATGCATTTGTCTAGTCTAACCATGACAAATTTCAATCGAAGCAAGAACAAATTTTAAAAAATTCAGCATTGGCCCCGTGTAGCACATTAGTTAATCTATAGTTATGGTTTTTTATGCTCGAATTGTTAGTGTCAGTCATATTTGAGTTTGGAAACCATCCCACAACGTAAATGTGTGCATCTAGTCTAACCATGCCAAATTTCAGTCCAAGCAAGCACAAATTTAACCATGCACCCATCCACTCAACCTACAATGCAATATCCTACACCATGGATCTCATGGTCATCACAGCCAAATCATCCAACTCATTGGTCCCCAAACTAGAGAAATACTTACCCATAGAATCAGTTCCCTCACCCACAGTTTCAGAAGCCACAACTACAACTCCCTACTAACCCTGCACAAATTAACATACCATTACGACCTCGGCTACATTCTCAACCTAATCCTAACCCCAACAATAAGTAAATTCAACAAATTGAACCATTTAACATGCCATCCTATTCTATCACCCCTATCACATGCAATGAATTACATTTACGCTTTGGGAGGGTGGTGGAACCCATTTTCATTGAGGATGTTCCATCCCCTATGACTGAAGAAACAATCCATGAACGAGTGGAATTCCAAATCGGTACAGCAATCCTCATTGTCGAGGATGTTGAAACACATGTTGAAACACCTGTGGAGACACACATAAGGAAATGCAATCCTGCGACAGTTGCCAAAAGAAGGTTCATCCTAATAGATTGGATGATATTCCACTTCAACCGCAATTGGTGGATGAACCTTTTGATAGATGGGCCCTAGAATTTGTAGGGCCTATTAACCCTCCTTCAAAACAAAAATTTTACATTCTGGTTTGCACATACTACATGACTAAATGGGTGGAGGTCGCAACCTTGGTTAGAGCTACTAATCAAGCTGTTGTGGATTTCCTACTTAAATAAATCTTCACTCGCTTTGGGGTTCCCAAGGAAATAGTCACAGATGGGGGACCACAATTTGTATCTCGTAAAGTTGAAGCTCTCATGCAGATATATCATATCCAACATAGGATAACTTCACCATATCATCCACGGGCCATTCATCAAGTGGAAAGTACAAATAAATTGATTGAATCTCTTCTTACAAAAACTATAAAGAGTCATTGTAAGGATTGGGACAAAAAAAATTCTAAAGCATTATGGGCATATCAAACTACATGGCGCAATACCACAGGGTTCTCTCCTTATGAATTAGCGTACAAGGAAAATGTTTTCTTCGCTGTTAAATTTGATATTAAAACTTTGAGAACCACTTTAGAAGCAAACATGGATTTAACGGAAGCTCAAAAGGACCATTTGAATCAATTGAATGAGCTCGATGAGAAACGTGCGGTTGTTGTACATCATACTTCAGTGATTCAGGAGCAACTCTTCAAGTGGCATGATAGGTTTATCAAAAAAATATGTTCCATGAAGGAGAGTGGACCTTATTATATGACTCATGGTTCAAGAGGGATTTTAAAGGGAAGTTGTGCACCAGATGGTTGGGACCATACAGAGTGGACACCGTATTTGATAATGGAACTATGTGATTAACCATGATTGATTAACAACATATACCACTATTTCCTGATGGTCATCGACTGCGGCTCTACCATAAGTCACTCTCAAAGGATGGATTTGCTTCTCATGTTTCTGCTGATGCAAATTGTCAATTGGTACAAGAACGGGGTTCTCTTCCTATTCCTGAAACTCTTTAATCTTTTGCATATCTTCCATGAAGTTATATATAAATATACATGTCATTTATCGTTTTGTTCTTTTTGTATGGTTTAATAAATGGTTCAATAATTTTTCGACGAGTCGGCTTGATGCGTTTTGTGTAAGAATTGTGTGCAGAGATAGGTTTGAATGACCCAAGAAGAAAAGAATCAGTCATAATGGTCCAATCGATTGCAAAAATGATAATTGGTCCTTTGCAAATTGTTGGAAATTATTTGTGAGGTTGTGTTCGTACAAGGCTATTGAATTTCATTTGGGCTTCGTTGGATTCTGTTCCAGTTGAAACTTCTTCAATCTTACTGATTTTTTTCTGAAACTCCACCAGCTTTTCTGCCAAAATTCCACCAACTTTTTGTTGAAACTCTGCCAATCTTACAGCTCTTTACCAAAACTCCACCATCTTTTCCATCAAAATTCTGCCAACTTTTTGCTGAAACTCCGCCAATCTTACCGCTATTTGCCGAAACTCCAACAACTTTTCCACTGAAATTCCGCCAACTTTTTGCTGAAACTCCGCCAATCTTACTATTTTTTTTCGAAACTCCACCAACTTTTCCACTGAAATTCCATCAAATTTTTGTTGAAACGCCGCCAATATTACAACCTTTTGCCGAAACTCCACTAACTTTTCCACCAAAATTTCGCCAATTTTTTTATGAAACTCTGTAAATCTTACCACTCTTTCCCAAAACTCCACCAGCTTTTCCATCGAAATTTTTATGAAACTCCACCATTATCTTGGTTGAAACATTTTCAGACTCTTCGCTCTCCCACCGCCATCTTTCCAGTTTCTTTTCCAACCATCCATGGAAACCGCCGGCTTTCCTTGGGACCAATTAGAATCTGACAAAGTTCCCACCTACGAATTTGAAGTAATAGTGGTATGGATAGATTCAATATTTTTCTTTGATGAAGGATTGTCAACTTTATTAATCCATGTGATTAGGAATGCCATCGCGAAGGATAAAGGAATACTAAAACGCCCCACTTTTTTTATTATTTTTTCATTGAAACCGATCAAAATTTGACAGAAAAATTACAGTTTTTTGCAATTTCACGATTTGAGAAATCAACCATCATTATTTTAGACTAAATGGAAAATTCTAAAACCGCTGAAATGATCTAAATTATGATTTAAACAACAAAACTTGCAATTTCAGCAATTTCTTGTATGTCGAATTTCGGCCACTACGGGGCATTTTGGTAATTTGATATATTGCTCCAGACACCATCATTGATCAATTTGAAAGTCAAATCGGGTCATTCAGTGTTGATCATGAATGAATATGTCACCACCTTTCCAATCGAATGAATATGTCACCACCTTTTGTATTTATTTCTGACCACCACCCCTCCACTCTGCATTAACTAGTTGCACTATCTTGTCATGCATTAACCATGATTACATTATCTTTCCAAAAATAGCTAACAACTCCCCACTGTTTCATTGTTTTTTATGTTGTAGCTAGGAATTTTGCACCTTCTGTGAACAGGAGTTGTTCCTCTAGTCTGAATGGTTAAGATCTAGAATAAATGGTACACAACAAGATTGTAGCTAGGAATTTTGTAGCAGAGTCGCCATATTTGTAGCTAGGAATTCTGCACCTCTTACAGACATGAGTTGTTCCTCTAGTCTGAATGGTTCAGATCTAGAACAAATGGTACACAACAAGATTGAAAGACATTCCCTAGAATGGGTGGAGATTTGGAATCAGTCTCGTTGATGTAGTAGTATAGTTGGTTCCTGTAAAGATGATCCTTCATGGATGTACCTGCATAATCACAAGAAAAACAACAAACAAGATCAAATAGAATGAGAATATGATCCACTATTCTATATTGATGACTAAGGAATTCAATAATAAAAAATACAATAATAACACAATATATTTCATGGGAAAGGAACCAATTTTGCATTAGATAATAGGGAAGAAGTTTACAACCTATGCCTTAGTGTCGATGTACTCCTTCACAAAGCCAACATCTCGTCCCCAATAGCTCCAACTTGCTCCCTCAAACTCACTTAACTAATTTAGGCTAGAATGTCAAAGCAATAGCATAACTTTACTCTCTCCTCAACCATGGAAAACTAGCCTGCTTTTATAGGCTTGATATGGAGAGAGATGGTTGAGAAATTTTTGGATGAGGTGGAAGGGAGATCCTGAAAGGATGGATCTTGAGTCTAGGTAGCCCTAGGAGGTAGTGATGAGGTTTCCACAAAGCCTCTCTTCGAGAAGTTTCGTGAAGAATTCTATTTTTCACTTTTTACCAAGGGCACAGCTTATCCTTTACTATAACAGAGCGGCGCTAGGGAAGAACCACTCATTGTATACAGGCCATAAGCGGTGGCACCGCTTACTGTCAAGAGATAGAAATCGTTACCTGAGTTTTATGAAGGAGGTAACACACCTTGCTAGCTGGTCAAAGGCGGTGCTCAACTTATGCTTGTAAAACTATAAGCAATGAGGAAAAAATAGTATTTCACTTCATATTTTTGGATTTGAGGGCCAATATGATGTTTTGGTTCTTTGCACATGGTGGTGATGAGATTTAGGTATAACATAATGCCCCCCAAAGCATGAGGCAATAGGGATGCGATAGGTGAGAGATTTGAAAGATAAAGTTATCAATTCAAGGAAAGAATCAGCTTGATTGGAGATCATCAACTAGGCATCTACAATACATCAATACTTTTGAATCATGAGCAAATATGTTTTCATCATGGTTGCAGACCAATACAAGGCAGATCCATGAGAGAGATTAATAAACATGGCTACTACAATACAGTGTAGATCCATGTGATAGAGGACTCAAACTTGGACATAGCTACTAGATATACAATATAGATCTATGTCATACAGATGCAAATTTGAGCATAGACACGAACATACAAATGTGGATCCATGTTGGTACTTCACACAATATACTCCATCGCAACCTGGGGAGAAAGCTATGAGTGCTTTTCAACAGATACCTAGGGTCTTCATCTCGTCTTCCACAAGGTAAGATTCTATCCATGTGATTACAATGATCTGAATTCGAACATGGTAGAAACCACTTGATTACCAACCAATGATGTGAATCGTTACAAGTGCGAGGGATATCACCATTAATGTCAATGATTCCCAAGGTACTCTAGTAAAATCTACTAAGTGTGAATAGATGATTTGATGTCAAACACTTAGTTGAATCTATCGATCAAAGGTCAATGATGTGAACCTATGTCGAGAGCAAGAGAATCTGTCATTAAGGCCTACAAATATCAAGGTACTAAACTTGTTTCTAAGGCTAATTCCCGGATGATGAGCTGATGTTGACAGGAATAGTCTCATCGAAGGAGGGCCATGACGAATCCCACATCGATGACACGAAACTCAGAACAAAGTTCTAGAATGTTTTAGATAATGTAACCATCAGACTGACTCAAAAGTACTGACATAAAGGCGGTTTTAACTGCAAAGGTAAACTTCTAACTTCCCTTTGAACATCGGACGACACGACAAAAGAATTGGCAGCATTGACTCGACGAGGCGAAACACAATACTAAAATGGACAATGCATTCTTTGAAAGACTTAAAGGAGTGATGTGACTGATGAAAGTGGATCGACTCAGAGACAAGCTGATTTACCCAATTGAATGAATGAAATGCAGACAAGTGCCATGTTCAAAGGTGATGACAAACTGCCATTTTGTTTGCAAAATGAATTGATTCGCTTCCCTTAATTTCCCCATCATGATCAATGAGTGCCTCTTTTAATTTTTATGAGTTCAAATAGGGTAACAAAAACTCGTTGTAGCTCATCCAAAGACAAGTATATTCTCATACATTTTACGAACCCGAGAAAGGAAGGGTTTGTTACCAAAAATGGGCCTCTCAGTGTTTAGTTTAATGAGTCCAATGAAAGTTAACTCAGTATTGTTCATGTTTAGAAAATGAATTTATGAACTATAGTAAAGGGTATTTTTATAAAAAAATGATTTTAAAACATTAAAAACCCTAAAAATATGTTATAAAATCTAAGTAAAATAGTAAAAACCAACTTATTTACTATTTACCAAACCTTGGAGATCATTTTGGGAGATTTGGAGCAAAACTTCAGCTGGATATTACGGGAGCATCCACCGTCCGTTTTTCACACCGTCAAATTCAGGTAAAAGCTAAAACCATCCTCTTTATTTTCATGGTTTCCAATTTTTAATTTTTATGGGTTTTTGAGCTCAAAGGTCAAACCTAAAAGAGAAAAGGTGGGCACTGCGCTTACCCTTTATGGGAAAGGTGGTGCCCGATATAATCCATGTTTTTTGAGTTCAACATAGGTGGTGGCATCGCTCTGTCTTAACTAGACAAAGGCAATGATGGCCGTGAGCTTCAAAAAACATATGTCCTGGCCAAAAAAAAAGTTTGCAAGCAATTTTAATGGTTGGAGATGCTTCTAGATGGCTCTTTAATTGTTTTTGTCAGGTTCATTCAATCAAAAAATGATAATTTGGAAAGAAATACAACATGACAATGACGATTCCCTTGCTACAATAAATGTAGGTTGTGTGGCAGCCCTACGAGGTTTTGGCCTCCTGAAGTTCTTTCGAACCCCTAGTATGGTTTCACATCCCCGCTTACTGGAATTTATTCTACAGATGTAGAACCCAGAGCAACAACATTTTGAGGTGGGACCTCATGTTTTGACTATAGAGGTGGAAGACATCTACTTCTTGATAGGGTTGTCTAGACGAGGGGAGACTATTTCTCTAATTGGTTCCCGAGGAGGGGACGTGACTACTCAAGAGTTGATTAATCATCATTGTGTGCCTGGCGTGAAAATGTTAGGTAAGAAGATTCCCATCAGGGCTGTGGTGGATATGCCACTTAACATTTATTTATTTATTGTGCAGATGCTGGCTGGAAGCCAAGGGCCTCATCAGGCATCCCAGTAACATATGTTGTATGCCTTGGAAGCTATGGCACCTATGGTTTTTAACTGGGAAGAATCACTTCTTCCTGTTTTGAAGGACTATCTAACAAATATTCGGCAAGGGGAACTAAATCAGTTTGGGTATGGGTCCATTTTAGCCTGCTTCTTCTTTGAGAGGGTGATCTTCACTGAGCTTAGGGATATATACCCATGCATGCTAAGTTGGGTATAGATCACGGCCCATATAGGAGGTGGTAGGGCCAAGGTGAAATTTGAGGCCGCTTTCTTCCGTTGGTTGCATGATCAGATCCTCATGATAGAGGATTATACATACGCAGGGACTGATTTCAGAGGCCATATTGATCTAAAATTACCACCTGGTGCTCAGTAGGGAGATATTGGTAAGAAGCAAAAACCCTAAAATGTTGATCATGTTTTTATATTTTTATATTTTATGTTTTTTATCGGTAGTAACAAGACCTAAAATTTTACATGCAGATGTTGGTGATGCACGGCCTAGGGGATCCTCCCCGATGGATACACGAGTCAGAGCTCAATTTGTTCACAGAGGTGATGACCATCGTATCGAGCTAGAGGAGAACTTGGAGCGGCTGACTCTTGACATCCCAGATGCATCGATAGATGACCTCCCCATGAGGTATCAGAGACACTTTGTAGGAGTCCCAGGTTGCTTCAATCGACTACTTCGCAAGGTATCATGGGCCATCATGTAGCATCATTAGATGGTGGACTGCATGATGTACCACTGAAAGCTGACTAGATTCAGGGTTTTTGTATGATTTTGTATTTCCTGAAAGCCACAGTGCTTCAAATGAGGTCTCATGACCACATCTTTTTGTTAAAAACACTGTATATATATATATATATAGAGAGAGAGAGAGAGAGAGAGACTTTTTACCGGTGTTTATATGTCTCAAATGGAAATCATATTTACATGAGTTTTATGTGTCATTTACAGTTTATTTTACAATGAACCATGTTTATTTTACAAATTATGAATGGACAATATACCAGTCTAGGATGTAGTTTGCTAACGAATCAGCAACTCTATTATCTAACCTAGGGATATGCTTGTAAGTGATACACTCAAATGAACTCTCTAATAAACGCACTCTCTGAATTAAATGGAGGAGTACATGGTTTCTGATGGTATAGACATGGTTTAGATGACAAACCACTAATTGTGAATCCACAAACACTACCAAATCATGAATTTCTCGAGACATAGCCTCAGTCAGTAGACCTATTACTGCCTGATACTCGGTGACATTGTTGGTAGAGGGACCAATACAAACCAGGGAAAATTTTAGGGGTGAATTATAGCCCATGGGAGAAATTAGAGGGATCACCAAAAAGTTGTGGGCGATTTTTCAACATAGAAAAGGTTTTTTTTTTTTAATTTTAATATATTAGCCCATTTTTTATAAAATCCCTAACTATATTAAATACATTAGCTAATAATGGTAAAAAACAAAACCACATTTCGCCGTGCAGAAGAAACCTGAAATCGCGCGCTCACCTAGATTTTCGGGTAATGGAGAAGAGGCACTTCTGGTCCGCCCTGAATTTCGGTGATGGAGCAAACTTGTTGTTGGTTCACCCTGATTTTTTGTGTGATGGAAAAAAAAAAACTACTAGTTCGCCATTGATTTTGGGTGATGGAGGAAAAAACTGCGGGTTTGCCATCAATTTATGGATCTTAGGAGCAATTGTTTCATAATATTGGTTTTTTTTCCCAAAATCCGCTTAGCGGAGGGATTTTTACCATCAATCACTACGATTTTACTGTTTCAGCCCCAAATTTTCGAAGAAATCCCTATATAATGTGGGTCTAGACTCTGCGACTCCACTTCAAGATTTCGATCCTAGACTCTGCACAGTGCACACTATGACTCTGTTTCAAGCTTCTGATTCTAGACTCTGTGACTCTACTTCAAGCTTCCGAATACTGGTATGGACTCTGCACAGTTCATTACAGAGGTTAGTAACAACCCTTCTAGCTCTTCCTTTTTATATTTTATGTGCATTACAGACGTTAGTAAAATTATTGTTTGTGGGAAAAAGTGGTTTTATTTTAGAAGTTGATATCTTAGTAATAATCTTATAGGATGTATTGCATAGGGAAACTGTTCTAAACCTATACAATGTTATCATGCTCTTTTCTTTTGGTATAATGGCTAGAAATGAAGAATTGATACTACCTCCGAGACTTTATACCTTACCTCATGTAGGAACAAAGCATACAATGGCTATCCTCTTCTACAAGTTGGATATTTCTCCGATGTCAACTAGCTCTTAATCCTACACAAACTCTTTTGGTGAAACAAAAGAATTGAGAAACATTTTTTTTATCCCTTAGGTAGATTTAAATACCAATTATTTTAGGTTTTCCAATGAAGAAAATGTAGCTTTCTTCACTAATGAATTCCATCTTCTTGCACACCGTTGGATCCGTACCACTTGTTGTCCACGTCTTTATGTGTCATCGAGCATTATGAAACAGACACAACAATGCTATGACTATATTGGCATGTTCTTGTTTTGGATGTGCTTATGGAACTAAAGAAGATTGATGGTTCATCCTTCCATCTTGGTCTACCGATATAATCCCTTATTCCTAGGTTTTCCTCATTTTCCTATTGAACTTTAGCATTTAAAAATTTCCCTACTTTCCTTCCACAGTTTCCACATCTTGAGAAAGAGTGGTGCATAAAAACTGTGCATATCCAAACAACATTTGGCAATGCCAAAGAAAACACAACAGTTGAATCTAAAGCAATTAGTTTAGTTCTCTTACCAACATGGTCAAAATTTGCTGGTTTTAAGCTTCCAAGTCTTAAAATACCCATTCAAGCCAACTTCTTCACCATACTGCACTTGCAAGCATATTCTAGGGATTAATTCCTTGCATCTTAGAGGCTAGATACCTTAAGGAATATTCCCTTAATGATGGTGCTTATCTACTAACATATTCTCTGGTGTGATTTTCATCTTTGTATATGATTCCCATATATTTATTCATTACAAAACGTGATATATGATAGTTTCATTGCTAATCATTAAAATATTCAATGATGCAGCAATGTTGTTAAACAAACAAGTTCACCAGTTTTAGGATGCTTTGACACATAAGCACTCAAACCACCTACAAAGCTTCCTGGTTCACTTGTATATTCATCAAGGAGACAACTTGTGTAAATACTGAAGTAGTTAAGAGTCGAGAGTCCGAGTTTACCTTTCTTAAGATACCATTTGATCATTTTACACATATCCTTTTTAATTGACTCCCATAAGTACCTGTATAATTGTATCATAAAACCATTTTTCCAATATCTTTATTTGGGTTTGAATCCAATATGGAATTTATAACATCATGTTGTTCAACTTCCCAATCAAGTTGAATATTTTAATTTTTAGAAAATAATGATGGAATGTTTTCAATCATTTTCCACTGTGTTATAATCCAATTCCCCATGGTCTAAAATAAAATGTCTGAAGTGATTAAATTCATATTCCTTGATTTCAACACAATCAATGATCTTTCCTCCACTTTGTGTAGTAATTTCAATGACATTTTTCTTATTTTCCTGGATTTTCCCTATCTATTGAAGAAATAAATATTCTTATCCTTTGACTTTAACCACAAAATGCTAGATTTAATTCTCCAATATTATTCCCTTTTTGATAAACTTATATAAGTCTCTTAATTTTTTCTCTTTATTCTATTTTTAGTTGCAAATAGAGTTCACCTGTCTCTAATCGATCCTAGATAGTCGCTAGATTTTCTTGTAACTCCTTTTTTATATACCAGAGAGAGGCTCTTTATAACTAAGTTTAGCCCATCATTTGAGATCCCATTTTACAACCTTTAACTTCAATTCCCAAATGTTTCTAGGGTATTTCTCCCACTTTCTTTCCAACAGTTTTTTTACAAATTCTATAGCTTCTGCATATTTTAGCCATGTGGAACTGAATTTGAAACATATAAAATGAGCATAATTTAATTTTGAGGCAAAATTGAGTTAAATTGGATTATGATATGAGGAGGAAAAGGGGATGATTGTTTATTTAATTACCATATCATCTTCAATAAACTTGCTATCTATTAGAAACATATCCAATCATGCAACAATGTGTGTTGATCATTCCCTTCTATTTGACCATGTGTATTTCCCTTGTTTAGGTTTGATATCCATTAAATCCCATTCTTAGATCAAGTCTTCTAAGTTTTCCCTAAAAGTATATCTTAATAGACTTCATCCTCTATTCTCTTCTTGAGATAACACAGTATTCAGATATCCTACAAAAATACAGTATCCCTAGCCTACTCCTTCTCTTTCTTTCTTTAGAGTTTGCCAACATTCTTGTTTTCAATATAATGCATTGAGACATAAATATTGAAAACTTTCAAAAGATAGGCAGTAATTTTCCTTAATAGTTATTTGAATATCCAATGTTGATCTTGCTTTACCCCAACCAGTTCTAAGTGTTCATCCTTCCTAATTCCCCTTGGGAATTTGATGCTATTAAACCTAGCTTCCTTTCCACTATTCCCCCCTAGCTTTTGCATATCCCTATCTTGCTTCTTAGTCTCCCGGAGAAGAAATATTGTAGGATTTTCCATTTTAATTAGTTCCTGCATGGCTTCCTCTTTCGACCTACTAACCATTCCTATGTTATTCTAGGGTACTAACTTCATTATTTACCAATAGGGGTTTTGGTTCCTCCCTTACTTGGTATAAGTGTGACCCCTACTCCTTTTCACAACAGATTATTTTACGTTGGGATCATATTTTTGTCTAAAGTTGAATGAAGGCCAAGTATCTTCTCCTTATTAGTTATTTCTTCCCTCATCTCTTTATATCGTTTTCTTTCAACATTTCTAGAATATATTTCCTCTCTCTTCACATTTTTTCCCTCTCCCTCACTTGATCCTTGTAGAGCTTGTTTTCTTGTTTTGACTCTTGGTACTAGCCGCTATTTATCTTTTCATACTTCACCAACTTCACTTGATCCATTACTTCCTCTTCCATTTAATCTCTAATATATACCGCATGAGCATCAATTACATCAAGATATTTGGTCTACAAGGAGGAAAGGCATATCTCGTGTCCTTAATTATTGGTGCCACAATTTATGTGAAAAGATATGGATGATATTCTTGGTAAAGTGGGGAAAATCGATTCTCATATTGTATCTTGGGGTTAGAAGGGTTAGGATGCCATGCAAATTTTGGGCTTGCAGAAGCTCCCATGAACAGCTCTTTCAACTTCAAATCATCTGGAATGAAGGTTTCATTTGGAGTACTTAGTTGAAGATCTCTAATGCTTATGTAAGATGGCAATTTAAGAGGTCCTCTTCCAAGACATTGCTTTATTTTCTTAGATAATTTGGTGCAATGCTTTATAATTTTTCTCCAAACTAAGCAGCACTCTGGTGCAGAAACTTGATGATCAGTGGATACCCAATCCAGCCATAGTCTATAATAATGTCCAATTGTAGGATATAGAGATACACCAAGAGAAAAAGAAAAGAAAGGAAGTAATTCCTCTTCATAGAAGTTGTCTACGATTTCTAATCTATGATGAAAGAGGCCATTTTCATCATGAAGTAGACATTGTTTTGAATCCTTCCATTCACCCTTGAGTCCGCCATCCAGCGGAATCCTAATTTTAATAGAGTTACTGTCAACAGGTTTCCATTCAAAGCGTTGAAGATATTCATAAATCCTGGTTGTGGCTTGCATATCCGTGTGCATTTGGATATGTTTGGTGATAACATCACATCCCTTCCCAAACTCAACAGTCACTCCCAACTGTTGGAGGGTCCTCTTGAAGTTGTTAATGGGTTTACCGTAGAATAGAATATCAATGAAGGGAAGGTCGTTTAACTGAAAACCAGTAGATTGCCAATCGGAATTGAATAAAAAAGACATGTTAGGAGATTGGTACCCCCTATGTGTTTTTAGCCATTGTCCTTCAACTATGCTTCTTTTGAATAATTCAGGGAATGTCTCAATACAGTTTATTTTCAAATACTCTATCCACTCTAGGATAAAAATGACTTTCTCTCTATCAAGAGAAGATGAAAATCCAGGCAAGGCAACATCTGGTGGTCTTAGAAATGGAATATCTATTGCTCCAAGCTCATTTCTGATAAAAGGCTCAAGATCTTCTCCCCCTTCCAACCCATAAGCATAAGTTGGTAGTTTTAGGTAAGCCCTTGACAGGGTAACAAACTCATGTTCAACCCGTGGATTGCTTCCAAATAGATTTTCCCACTTGCTTATGGATGCTAGCACAAGTTTTTCTTTGTAACTCTTAACTATATATACAGATTCATTGACAACTGGCAAATCTGCACATAATGTCTGAAAATATGTCCAGTCAATATGGTCCATGGCATAGGAAAAATACAAAAACTGAGTAACAGTGACAACAAATTTAGTACTCTTAGAAACCTTAAATTGTTCTACAAGTTGCTTACTAAAGTTTGATACAGAAAGCTCGGTGATCTGAGGATAGCCATTTAACCATCCTCGTAACATTGAAAGTATTTGAGAATCCAATTTTATCATGGCCATTTGAGTGTCACTCGGCATGAATTTGAAATTTACAACATGTCCAAGCTCCCCACTCCATCTTCCCAACCATGAAATATGTTCTTATTTAGAGTAAAATATTGTTTGTGGATATTAGATATATCTGATAAACTAGCCCAATCCACTCTATTGTTATCGTCAACAAACTTAAAGAGGGGAAATTTTTTTAGAGAAGTTGAAATTATTTTCTCCCAGTATTAAGAAAGAAAGCACAGAAGATGCACATATAATTCCTCTAATATATTTGCAACCCAACCAAAGCTGTGAAGAATGCAATGGGAGTACCACATGTAAGGCACATAGCTCACCCCCAAGAATTTCAAGATGCATGAAAACTTATCTTCCTCCATGCAGGAATGTATTATGGATACCCTAGTCAACCATAGAAAACTAGGGCTCTCTAAGCAACTTTTAGATGCATTATCTAATATTTCTCTAAAGGAAGGAAGTATTTTGCGATCTTGTTTAGGCATAAAAATCTCTCATCCAGCCATCTATCATGAGCTACATGATTCTGAACCACTGAAAGGATTAAAACTATCCATTTCACACAGACGACAAGAAAAGTCACTTGTAGACTCTTCACAACAATTTTTAGAGGAAATTGGTAAGCATGGATAGGAAAAGTTGTTGACAACAAAGACATGTAGGAAACGTTGTCAACAAAAAAGACAAGTATTTGGGGAATTCGAGTAATTGTTAGATTTTAAATTATGTTTTTGGCAAGACATTGTCCATTCCAAATAAAACAAATGTGTCTAATTAGATATCCTAGCTATACATGTGGGCCTGAATTCCTTATGACACAATATTGGATCAAGGCCTCATAACACATAACACTTGAAAAAGGCCTCAAGCTTGGCCAACGACTCGATTAGTTGCATTATTATATTACGTTTTTGGGAGTACCTTTTCCGCATGTTCTATCTTTAATTTTCCAATTTCTTGCAGATGTTCCTTCATCAATAAACCCATCTGAACTTCATGTTGTCCATCCTTTTTAGTGACCTACTGCATATGTGTAGCTTCCTTTTGAATCATATGTTTCTCCAATTGAGTTTCTAGAACAATTACTTGATCTTTGTACCTATTTATTGTAGCAATTAACTCGTTGACTGTCACATAATTCACACTAGCAAAGGCACTCAAATCAGAGGTTGCATCTACTGCAATTTATTTTGGATATTAACTAGCTATGTTCCACACTATCATCTAATTTTGTATTTCTTATATTAAATTTTCTTCAACCATTTTCCTTTTAAAATCTCTTTTTTCAATCTCTTTGCAAGATTTACTGAAGAAGAAAAAAAGTAATCTCCCAAGGATACTAAAACATCACCAATATTAACTAATTCTGGAGAAGAAGAGCCACTTTCTAAAGTAGTAATTGGTGTACCAAGATTAATAGGGGAGGAAAGCATAGAAATTCCCTAAGTTTTACTAGTATCCTTTCCATAGAGACTAATGGAATTCTTAGTTTCTATGGCCTTAGAATCTTGTAGCTACTTTTTCTTTGAGTCTTTTTGCTTCAACTTATGATTCTTATTCTTGGCCTCTAGTTATTAGTTCCTCTTCTTCTCTTCTTCGAACTTTTTATCTTTTTTCTTTGACTTTTTTAGATTTTTTATGCATCTTGTATTGATTTATGCTTTAATTGTTATTCAGCCCCTATAATGTTACTTCCTAAATCTGTTCTTGTAGAAGCCTCTGTTTTTTTTTTTTGGATACATATCAACTTATTCTTCATTGGCTAGTAATGGTTCTCTTTTAGCAAAAACCAACTTCATGGCTACTTATTCAAATTTATGTATCACTTCCTTCTTCTTATTATACTTAATGCCATTCAATACTTACTCATAGGTAATAGCCCCCCGGTACATAAGATCCTAGAGATTAGGATCATGTCTATATGAGGGAGCTAACCTAACAACCTTGAAATCATCTTCAATAATCCATTTTGGATCATGTTTCCTTTTGGTTCCTGTATAGAATCTAAACTCCTTAAGGGATACAACATATTTCTTGGCATGGGGAACATTTAATAAAGTAAAAATTCCCACTTTGATCAAGAATATCGACCATGTTTTCTTTGAGTGAGCTGAAAGAAAAAAAAGTAGTCGATTTAATTATAGTATGATGGGAAATCTATATAAGAACTAAAATATACAAAACATATTGGGGAAGAAAATATGGGGCAGAGGAAGCACAAAAATCCCTAATATAAGTGAAATATTCTTGGCTGTACCAACCCCCTATAATATTTATAGTTTCCCTAGCTTCTTTGGAAAGTCTAGGGGCTAGTTGGTTGAGGATGATGGAGTATAGAGGATCCAAGAAATCGTCATGTATTGCATTGAAGTGCTTATCGAAATTTGAAGCCCACAATTCACTACAATACACATGTACATGGAGCATACTAGGGTTCTAGTCCCAACCCATTAGAGGAAATAAATTCATAGAACAAACTTAATCAATAAAAAGGCAGGCATGTAAAAGCCTTGTTCTTCACTCCTCGGTAATCTTTTATCACTCTCATAGTGTTTGGGATATTGAACAATAGGATATGCACCCAATTGAATACCTGTCATATTTCAGCTAAGTGGTGAGCTAATGGCATCTAACAATCATGGTAGCTAACAATCGATGCATATATTTGAAGTATTGCACTAGGTATATATGATTTTCCTTTTCTATGAAAGTATTATCTTCGTCCTGGCATTATTTGGTGACTTCAACCAAGTTAGGGTTTTCTTCTCTAAAGGTTTACATGAACGGTTTACTTAGTATACCTTCAAGATTTCACAGTTTATACATCCGACCAATAATATCCATCTCGCATCATCATTATAGGGTAAAGTTGCAGCCCTAGAGGTGATAAATAAGAACATCGCTCTTTTTTATGTTATGAAACACTGAAAGGTCTTTATCATATTTTTGGAAACAGTAATTTCAAAAATAAAATTTTATGCCCGAAGTTCAGCAAATTCTTCCAAAAAACCTTCAGCCTTATAGGTCCATAGTGCATACAACATTTTCAGAAAGTTCATACAACTATACTGCTTAACAAATTGACCTTGTAATAATATGCATCTGAAAAACATATAATCATTACATATTTATGAGAAAACATGGCCGCTATGGTTTTCATCCATGTACTGGTCATTTTGAGCGTGATCCTGAACCTAGGAGCTTGGACCTTCAAATATTCCCATAGTATTTTGTTGGACTATCTCTTCTTTGATTTCTGTTATGACTGTGCAATGCCCAACATAAGACTAGTTTCCTTGGGTGACACTCGAGATCATATTGAAATGAATTTATCTTTCATTGAAAAGCTGCTCTATATTTTCCCCATGTGCACTAACTTTGGTTTCAAGCCCATCACGCTTCTTGTTCTACTGCTCCATATGGTTGTTCATATGGTCAATGGACTATTTCATTCCTTCCATCTGGGAATTCATCCTCTTCAACATCTTCTTAATTTCACTGAGGGCTTCTCCCCTATCCATTCTTAGTTCAGAGAATGAACCATCTCTTTCTCAGTCCACTTGAATGAGCATGCTTAGCATTTCCCGGGATTAAAAAATACATTGATTTTTACGTAAAGGAGGGAGGGTGAGCAGTGTAGACTGCTCTCCTACAATTTGAACTAAATCAACGATTTAAAACTTCCAACAGGAATTTTCCATGGGTTTGAAAGTAGAGAGCCAACCGTTGTAAACTTACCAATTTAGCCCACCTAATTGGAAATCCAGGTTCAGGTCTTTAACTTTCGGTCTCTCACAACAGCTGCATCAACACTCTGGTCCATATCATTAAACACAATCCCACTTGCATTACCAAAATCAGAGCATAGATCCATAATGCATAGCTTGAATGCAAAGGAGGATAAGGTGAGGTGCAGTTAATTAACTTTTAGGGTTGTTGTGGCTGCTATTGCTCTCATGCACAGGTTTGGAAAAAAATTTAAGACCGTTCTTTAACTGCTGCTATGTGAAAACTCACCAAAAATGTTCAGAATCTGGTCAACAATGAATATCTTCCCTCTTTTGTGGTTGTTAATTAATTTTCTATGGCTGCAACGTGCCCAGAATTTCTAAGAATTGGCCCAGCCTAGGTTTTTAGGGTCTGAAATTATCCAAGATTTGTCTTTTAGGCTAAATTCATGCCCAAAACTACTGTAGGCGGATGTGGCTTATCATTTTGGGGTTGTGATGTGACTTTTGACCATTGTTTGCACTCAGAATTGTCTAAAGTTCCCAGATCTGATGGCGATGTTGAGTTGCTACTGTTTCACCCATAAAATACGTCTCTATGACTGTTTGGGATTCTAATTGAGGGTTGTAATGTGCCCAGATTCCAAACCTTTTTTGTGGTTTTTTGATCATTTGATGACTAAATCATGCATAGATTTGGGGATTCAGTGTTTTTTTATCTTTATTAAGGGGCTGAAATATGCCCAAGTTTGCCTAAATTGTAGATGAGGTTGTCTTATCATTGTTTCTATCCACAAAATTTCCCTGAGTTGGGGGTTTACTGTTGTTTATAGTCATAGGTCCTACCTAGAATTGGAGTAATTCTTCTTACTGATGTCTAGGAGGTCATAAAATAGGGATGCAAACAGCTTGAAGAAGAGAGACGAGGATGGAGGTTCCATACTGTGCACAGGTGACCATAAATTTACCATAAATTAACCTTTGATTTCACTGTTGGCTGCCATAAATCTCTCCTATTAGGGCTTCAACTGTAGGTTGGAAATGATCCTATATTCACGAGTCAAGTACTATGAAGAAAACACGACATTCTAAAGCCTAGTTTTTCTTTAAGCATTCTAAAGACTCATTCTAGTTGTATGTTGGTAAATACACACTCCATTAAACTATGGGATGACCAAATTTTAGGAATGGAGTTAAGAAATAAACTAGAACAGATACCCTTGCACAACTAGATGAAAAAAAATCAGCTTCATTCATTATTAGATATCTCTAAGTGGGATGTTAAAGGAACATAGATTAACTAGAAAAGTATAAGCCTTCGTGAGGGTTTGAAAGAGCAATGGGAAATATTCAAAATACTTTTATGTAGAAAAACACCTATAAATATTTCATACAGTGACAAGAGGGTATTGGGGGAGCAAACTTCAGAACTATATAGTCGAGGCAGGGTATGTACAACAAAAATTTAATTCTTCTAATTTTCCTTGAAATTCTCTTTGGAACAATATATGGAATAGTGATTCCTTACCCAAAATAAAACTATTCACATGGGTTTTATGTCATGGAAAAATTCTCACATTTGACAATCTTCGTAAAAGAGGTATAATTAGACCTTCCTAATGTCCCTTATCCAAGAACATGGAATAAAATGCATTGCAACTATTTTTATAATGCGTTTTTTCAATAGAGGTATTGAGAAAATCCTTTGCAAGGCTGATCCCCCCAAGACTTGGAAAGAAATTTTCATCACCCAACATTGAAACTATCCAAAAAAAAAAAATTAATAATCCTCTTTTAAATCAGGTTTGGAAATATTTTCCTAAATTTCTCCTATGGAAGATCTGGTTAATGAGGAACTCGATTATTTTTAAAGCAAAAACAAGTAATTTAAAAGTTCACGTTGAACAAAATATTTTTGATTTATATATAAAACAGAGTTTGTGGATAAAACATTTATTGGACAAAGATGAGCAAAGACAGGAGGTTAGTGTCAAATATTATGAGAAAGAAAACTGGTTGTTGAGAATTAAGCAACCAAAGATGTATGTTTGTATGGTTAACCAAAATTATCATTTACAATTCTTTGATGGTGCAACAAAGAATAACCCAGGGATGGAGGGCATGAGGGGAGTATTTTTTGATCTAGGAGGAAAAAGGAACCATCACTACTATTGGGGTCTTGGGAAGACATCTAATAATCAAGCAGAATGTTTGGTTCTCTAGTAAGGACTAAAGTTAGCACTTCAGAGCAATATAAGACATTTTATGATCCTTAGATATTCTGTGATAGTAATTTTCTATCTCATAGCAGAAAAACCTCAAAGTGATGGGCCTATCTTTATATCTATACATAGAATTTCTAAATTACTAATCAAGTCCCAAGTGAGAAAATATTTCCATGTCCTCAAAAGTTTAAATAATCGAGTTGATGTGTTTAGTAATCTAGCATGTAACCTTGAACAAGGAAGTCTGTTTAAGATGGAGTGGATTCAGGCCATTGCAATATTCCTCAATCTTCTGCTTGTTTAACGATCAAATTACATCTTCATAAGGTCAGCCCAGCTTTTAATTTTGGGTTAAATACTAGAATCATCAAGCTATATTGGTGGTGCAATACTTTCATGTGGTTGTATCAAACTAGTGTCATTTATAAAATTAAGGATAAATCCTTCAACTCTATTGTTAACATTTACAGGTTCATTGGTGAGAAAATTCATACCATGGGCATGCTTCATTCCTATACAATATGGGGAGAAATACAATTGGATATGGGAATATTTGGGAAAGGAATTTTATCAGTTGTGATCTTTCTCATCCCTATCAGGATCCCTTTGGGGTATGTGTTGTCTACAATACCGTGGAATGCTCTAGAAGTCATTGGTTTTAGGACTGTCATCTGCTTCTGGGAGATACTAAAGTAAGTCTCTTTCATACTTATGACTATTCTCTTTACTTCGAGCTAGTGGATGAGGGATGCTTGGGTGTGCTTAACATTCTTTTCATATACCCTGCTTTATTACTAGAAAACTTATTTTTTTATCAAATTAAAATATTAACTCAAGGGGTTTGATAACTAGTCTTTATAAGTCATCTCAGTTATTTTGCAATAAAGTTGATGGATAGGAATAGTAATAGGTTGACTGAAGAATTTTTTGTTGTATTATAATTGCAAAAAGAATCATTTCTTCCCACTCAACTATTGTCTTGTTGGACCTCTGTTACAACTACTCTGTCTAGAAGCATATTATCGAAAGTATTGATTGTGATATATCTGAAACTCCACCCGTGGAACAATTTGTAAGAATATTAAGAATTAGAATCAGGATTATGGTTTTCATGACCATTCTAGAAGTGGTAAAGAGAATCAATTTGACTCCTAGTTTGTGGATGGGTGGATGTAAAGGCTAGAGGTGGATGTAAAGTAGGGAGCAAAGCCATCCATGTCCTCATTAATCACTGTAAATGATTATGGAGTTGGAGGTGAGCCTAAATGTTGCTCTCATATATCAAACGCTACCCACTATTTGGGAACCTACTAAATTTACTAATCACCCAATTAACAAGACCAATAGTGTTAGATTTTTAACATTAAGCTAGCATTATATTAGGATCTTTAACTTAGAGAATAACAAGCACAACAATCAAACACAAGAGACAATGAACACAATATTTTTCCTTGGGGAAACCATAAATGGAGAAAACCCCGCAACTTCCTTAGAGATAGAATCAACACCAAAAGTAAAACCCCAAAACAGTAAGATGATATCCTAACAGCAGTAACTTCTTTCTTCCTTGCCCATTGTCTTCTTCTTCCTCAGCTATGCGCTACAACTGAGTGTGAGTGAGTGTGTGATAAATAGAGAGGCTATCTCTCTATTTATACTAATTCCTGACTTGACTAAACCAAACTAGGGCCGACTTCACTAGGTGAGTCTAATAACCCTAGTGCCCCGGGACTTTAACCCTTAACCAATAGGAGGGTTGCCCACAATGACTTGACATGACTTGTTTACATTATAGAACCTCCCGATAGGAACTTCAGGGCATGACATGACTCAAGTACATTACAAATACATCCTGGAATAAACATCGGGTTACAATACATAAGAAATACAAGTGAATACATTATGAACTTACAATTACATCAACACTCCCTCTTAACTAGGAAGGCATTCTCTCAACACAATTTATCATCACAAGTCTTCTTCTCTGTATCATCTGGATCATTGTCAATTTCTCATCATCTTCATCTTCAAGTCATCTTCATCATCATATCTGGATCATCACTCGATCTGGATCATCATCATTGGATCTGCATCATCACTGGATCTGGATCATCATCACTAGATCTAGACCATCACTGGACATCATCATTGGATCTGGATCATCACTGCTAGATCATCATCACGGGTGCTATCTCATGATTCTTCTCGTCACAACAAGTTCTATAGAGCTATCCCTTTTTCATGCTAGTTGTAGGCCTAGCCTCCATGTAGGTATTCTTTAGCGCTTATATCTGACACCAAGTTACAATGGCCTGCCCAACACTTACATCTCACCATGAGAGGAACACATCCAACACCATGTCAGAAAGGCACACCCAGTACTCACATTTGATCATGTAGGAACCAATCCTATAATCACATCAGAAAGTCCCAGCACTCACATTCACCAGCATGATAGGACACAACTACTATCATTTGTGAAAAGGCTCAAGACTTACGACCACCAGCATGATAGGACACAACTACTATCATCTGTGGAAAGGCACAGCACTCATATCCACCAGCATGATAGGACACACCTACTATCATCTATGGAAAGGCTCAGCACTTACAATCACCACCATGGTAGGACACACCTACTACCATCTGTGAAAAGTCACAACACTTACAATCACCAGCATTGTAGGACACGCCTACTACCATGTGAGAACTCATCACACAGTCATATCAGAATGGCCCTCAGTCACAGACTAAGTTTTCCTGGTAACTCACCAGGCAACTCCATTCCAAGAATGGCAACAGCCCTTAGATCTGATCAAGTGGGAACACATCCCTCAATCACATCAAAATGGCCATGCGCTCACATCTGATCATGTAAGACTACATCTTACAATCACATCGAAAAGGCCTTCAGTCCTAGACCGAGTATTCCTTGTAACTCACCAGGTAGCTCCATTCCAAGAATGGAAATATCCCTTATATCTGATCATGTAGGAACCAATCCTATAGTCATATCAGAATGGCTCAACACTCATATCTAACATAGAAGGAACCAATGCTCTCACCATGACAGAATGGCTCAGCCCTTACATCTGACCATGGAAGGAACCAATCCTCTCACCATGTCAGAATGGATCACGGACTTGTCACTTACCCTTGGAAGGAACCTCAATCTGGAGAACACCAAGATTCTTCCTGAAGTACTCAAACTTCACTCTAGCCAATGGCTTCATCAACACATCAGCTATCTGTTTGTCCATCGCAACATACTGAGCTTCACTGCTCCCCTCTGCACCATATCCCTGATATAGTGATACTTGATCTTGATATGCTTCGACTTTTCATGGAACACCGGGTTCTCTGACAACTTCACACAACTCTGGTTGTCGCAAAATATACAAGTAGCATCCAACTAGATATTAAACAAATCAGACAGTAGCTTCCTTAGCCATACTGCCTCACAACTAGCTGAACAAGCTATGACATACTTTGCTTCACCTATACTCAGTGCCACACAGGATTGCTTCCTGCTAAACCAAGAGATCACACCTGATCCCATACTGAAGCAACACCCTGAAGTGCTCTTCCTATCGATGGCACTGCCTACCCAATCTGGATCAACATAACCCTCCATGTGAATCTTCTGACTCGCCTCATACTTGAGCCCATAATCAACTATACCCTTAAATTACCTCAGAATATGCTTTGCAGCAATCAAGTCAACATGTCTCAGATCTGTCAGGAACTGGCTCAAGGTGTTCATAGCAAAGCAAATATCTGGTCTCGTGTCCTTCAGGTACATCAAGGACCCAATCATCTGATGATACATCGTAGCATCAACCATCTCTGATGAAGCATCACTCAATAGCTTCAGGTTCGATAACATAGGTGTGGCCATATCCTTGCATTCCATCATCGCAAACCTCTTCAGGATCTCTATTGTATATTTCCCTTGTCCCAGGGAAATTCCAACTGCATTCTGCCACACCTCCATGCCTAGAAAATAATGAATCATAACCAAGTCCTTCATTTAAAAATCGACAGCAAGCTTCCTCTTCGTATCAGCAATCAACCCATCCATACCTGTTACAAATAGATCATCTACATATAGTAGGAGCATAACTGGGTTTCCATATTCAACCTTCTAGTAAATGTTGGAATCCGCTTTACTCTTGGTAAATCCCAACCTAGATAGAAAGCTATCAATTCTGCCGTACCATGTCATGGGTGCCTATTTCAAATCGTACATGGCTTTATTCAATCTACATACATGAGACTCCCTGTCATGTGTCTCAAAGCCAAGTGGCTCCTCTACATACACTTCCTCTTCCACTACACCATTCAAGAAAGCAGTCTTGACATCCATCTAGTGTATGCTCCATTTCATCACTGCAGCCAGAGCACGAACTGATCTGATGGAAGTGTATCTGGCTACAGGTGTAAAAATTTCTTCATAATCTATTCCTTCTTTCTAGGAGAAACCACGAGAAACAAATATTGCTTTATATTTTTCAATGCTACCATCTACAGCATGCTTGATCTTGTAGATCCATATGGAAGTTACAACTGACTTCCCTTCTAGTCTTGGGACAACATCCCAAACATCATTCTTCATGATAGATTGATACTCTTCGATCATGGCATCCTTACATTCTTTCTGTTCCGCCACTTCTTCATAATTGGAAGGTTCTTTATCGATGAAATCACATAATAAAGCTACATATCCGGAGTAGGATCTGGTCCTCTTTCTTTCTCTTTGATTCCCTTCTAGAGCCCCATAACTTTCCACACCTTGGATAGCTTCTCATACCCAAGAAGGTTTCCTCTTATGAGGATTTTTCTCCTAAGGTGGATCTACAGGTTCTTGTGGTTCTTCAAATTCTCGATCTTCTTCTTGAGTTTCTTCATTCATGGTTGTATCATGAATCCTGGGTGCTTCCACTTCTTCAAAAACTTCACCAGGTTTCTTTCTGGATTTGTTGTAAGCTGAGTCTTCTTCAAATGTCACATCCCTGCTGATATCGATATTCTTGAATCCTGGGAAGTATATTCTGTAAGCCTTCGAGCTTTTAGAGTATCCCACAAATATACCCTTCTTTCTTGAAGGATCTAATTTAGTTCTCTTCTCTTTTGGAATATGTATGTACACTGGACAGTCGAATATTCTGAGATGGCTGACTTCTGGTTTCTTTCTGAAAAAGACTTCTTCAGGTGTCTTGTTCTCGAGTACTCTGTGTGGAGTACGGTTCTATACATACACTGTTGTTCTTGCAGCTTCTTCCCATAGATGCATAGGAATATCTTGATCATGAAGCATAGCTCTTGTAGCTTCCATGATAGTTCTATTCTTCCTTTTTGCAATCCCATTCTGTTGTGGATTATATGGGGTGGACAACTCCCTCTTAATCCCCGAGTCTTTGCATAACTCTTTGAATTCATTTGATGTGAATTCTCCGCCATTATCTGATCGAAAGGTCTTGATCTTCTTTTCTATGTGATTCTCGATCAAGGCTTTGAATTCCTTGAACTTGTTGAATACTTCATCTTTGTTCTTCATGAAGTAAATCCATGTCTTCCTAGAAAAGTTATCAATGAAAGAAACATAGTATACATACCCGCTTAGTGATTTTGATGACATTGGTCCGCATACATCGGAGTGGATGATTTCAAAGATTCCTTTTTCTTTGCTCTTGCCACTTGGAAATGTCTTCTTTGTGTTCTTTCCTTTTGCACATCCTTTGCAGACCCCATCATGTTTTGCTTGTATTTCTAGAAGACCTTCAACAGCTTTGCTTGCAAGTGGTAGTGCTTTGTAATGCACATGTGCAAGCCTTCTATGCCAAAGTTCATTTGGCTCTACTGTGTTATGGACCAAGGCTTGTTCTGGATGGCCCTTCAATTTGTACAAACCTCCTTCTTGCTCCCCAATCACTACTGCGTCATCAATAGTCTTTCCCTTTGGCCACATGATGACTTGGCCATCTATAAATGCAACCCTCATTCCTTTTGTGTCTAATGCAGATGTGGAGAGGAGATTCTTCTTTAGTCTTGGTACAAACAATACTTCCTTCATTGTTATAGACTTTCCACAGTCTAGCTTATAGTAGGATTCCCCACTACCTTTTATTGGATATTGGTAGTCATCTCCGAGCTTCCCTTGTGAGGTGATTCATGTTCTTATAGTTTCACAAAGGATTCCTTGAATCCTGTCATATGTTTGGAAGCCCCATTGTCTATAAGCCAATAATTGCTTCCATGAGTAATGTTTCCCATAAGAGCGGAAATCAAAACATATTCTTCATCACTTGAAGAATCTTCACTTTCATATCTCGTTCTCTTTGTATAAGGTTCATCATCCTCTGTAGAATGAGCATGATGTCTTCTCTTGTTTCCCTTCTTCTTGTGAGAGACATTTTTGTTTCTAGGACATTCTCCAGCATAGTGTCCTTTCTCATCACATGTATAACATTTAATTCTAGACAAATATTTTCTAGTGTTATCTTTGTGAGAGTGCTTACCTATGGGGTGATGAGAACTTCTTCTGGTTTTCTTGGAGTGTACCGTGAGAGCTTGATCTTCACTTCCCATCTTTTCTTCTCGAGCTGCTATTTGAGCTTCTTCTTGAGAGAACTCTTCCCATAGTCTATTGAACTTGACTAACTTCTTTCTGGCACAGATTCCTTGAATAAAGGAGTCCCATGATCTAGGGAGACCATTCAAGGTGGTCATTACAATCTCTGCATTCTCCACTTTTTCATCTACTGCTTCTAGTTGTTCCTTGATCTGAGATACCCTTGTAAAGTAATATTGGATGGTCTCTGCATTCTATATCTTTACATTCTTCAGTTGGTTTCTCAAAGTCATCTTCTGGTTTATGTTCTTCCCTTCAAACAATTTGGTTAGGGCATCAAACATAGCTTTAGGTGTCTTTAGGGAGGAAACCTATGGTATGAGGTGATCCTTGATTGAATGAGCAATGATCCTCTTTTCCATAACCAATTTCTTCTTATGTAAGGCCAATTTCTTCTTATGTAAGGCCTTTGCCTCATCTCCCTCTGGAACTAGAACCTCCTCACTGATATAGGAGTCCAACTCATTTTCTTCCAGTACCAAGGAGATCCTATACTTCTAGGCTCAGAAGTTATCAGCTCCCTCAAGATTTTCATCAAGATTGGTATGATGAGACATCTTAACTGAGAACCTCAAATGGAAATACAAAAGATTTAGATCTTACCAGGTCAAGATGTTGGATCTGGATTTGGAGCTGAAATTCTGTAGTGCTGGTTCAGAAGCAGATTAGGGTTTGGATTTTCCGAAGTTCTGTCCAACCAAATGCTTTGATTTTGATCCCTAACTTCAATTTTGAGGAGGAGAACAATCCAGTCCTGGGCTCACTGAAAAATTCCACTTCTGTGAAAAGCCCCTAATTTCTGGCAGTAGTGTCGGGTCCAAAACTGAAAAACCTCAGAACTGGATTCTACTTCGACAAAAAGATGCGCCCTATGGAGGAGAGTTATTTGAACCTTCTTTTACTGAAAATCTGTGGAGAGAGATCCACAAAGTAGGAAGCCCTAGTTCCCGCAGCTACACAGTGTCTTCTTCTCAGGCTAGCTCTAATGCCATGTTAGATTTTTAACATTAAGCTAGCATTATATTAGGATCTTTAACTGAGAGAATAACAAGCACAACAATCAAACACAAGAGACAATGAACACAGTGTTTTTCCTCAGGGAAACCATAAATGGAGAAAACCCCACAACTTCCTCAGAGATAGAATCAGCACCAAAAGTAAAACCCCAAAATAGTAAGATGATCTCCCAACAGCAGTAACCTCTTTCTTCCTTGCCCCAGTGTCTTCTTCTTCCTCAGCTATGCACTACAACTGAGTGTGAGTGAGTGTGTGATAAATAGAGAGGCTATCTCTCTATTTATACTAATTCTCAACTTGACTAAACCCAACTAGGGACGACTTCACTAGGTGAGTCTAATAACCCTAGTGCCCCGGAACTGCGGGGACTTTAACCCTTAACCAATAGGAGCTGGGTTACCCACAATGACTTGACATGACTTGTTTACATTATAGAACCTCCCGATAGGAACATCGGGGAGTGACATGACTCAAGTACATTAAAAATACATCCCGGAATAAACATCGGGTTACAACACATAAGAAATACAAGTGAATACATTCCGAAGTTACAATTACATCAACAAATAGAACCTACATTTGGATATTATTCCATCCTTTGAGCATATGTTGGAGTATCCATTCCCTGTAGGAGTGAGATGGTCACTTTTCTCATTGCAATTATGGCCAGTTCCAACATGAATAGGTTGGTAACAATGCATGCAAGCCTAGTTGTGGCCCATGGGACACCCCCACTCTTGAAGCTCCCTTCATAGGAGAGCATACTCCTAGAACACTTTCTGTTGCCGCTAGACCATGGGAGAAGAGATTAGGAATTGCTCATGAAAAGAGGCTTAAGAAATCTATCCCAAGGGTGAGTTGAACTGGTTGTCGTCAATGTTGTTGGGAATTTGGCTAGTTATGTGCTGCTAGGTTCCGGTTCAAATTGGCAAGGTCCTCTAACAACGTAAGTTGAAATTCTACAAATGTTATATCAATCGTAATCCAGGACACTTTCATAGAAAGAAGAATAATTAATAAGACCAGAATGGATATCTTAAAGATGTGAACCTTTTCACACAACTTGCACTGTGGGATGAGCAAGTGGCCTACTTTCAATACCCATTGGGAAAATAAAATACAATTAGGAAACAAACAGAATGTGTTGAATATGAACAATGTTTTATCTTGGCTTTTGATAGTGTTGATATAGGAGCTACTTTTACATCCCACGTACTTTTTTAGTCCCATTGACCCACTTTTAATGGTCATTTGTTAGACATTAATAAAATTATCTTATCTCATCTTATCGTCAATTTATGTACTCTTTTTAGCTTTTCAATTGCCAGTAGTTCTTGAAGATAGCTGTTTTATCTTGTCTTGAATTTCTTTTGCCTATCAATGTGAAATAGTGCAAAAATACAAATTTTGTATGATTTTATTGTGTTGGGTCAATAGATCACCGTTATCTGAGTATGATGGTAATTTTTGATTGAACAAACATAATGGAAACTTCTATTTGGTGTCTGTATGTAACTATTTTGTATTAAAATATTTTGGTACTCATTATTTGCAAGTTGTATTTTCTTCCAAAGCCTAAATTCAGAATAATCACCCTTTGTCTATCCTTTAATCGAATGGATATATTCCTCTTCTTATCGAGATTCTTACTGTTTCATTCCAATAGCTTGAATTTTTGTCCCTGTGAAATACAAATCCCATTGAGCTTAATAGTATAAGCTAAACTTCTAGCTGGCGTCTTTGTCTCTAACTATTTTGTTTTTTAGTGTTTTACTAGTCATTGCTTGCAAATTGTAGTTTTATGCCAATGCCTGAATTCAGATTAATGCAACCTTTCATTGTCCTTCAATTACATGAATATCTTCTTTGGGTTTCTATTCAATCGTCTAAGGGGTAGGTGCTTAGGAGTTACAGAGTGCATTGCTTATAAATCAACCTCACTGTCCTCTTTGACTTCCTTGTGCTTTAGGGGTGTGATACTACCCTGTTTACTTCCTTCACCTTTTTTGGTGTTGGTAACAACGTATTTGACTGTATGGACAACTCTTGAAAAATTTGGTCAACCTTTGGGTAGTAGTATAACTCCTTAGGCCCACCTCCAACTCCATAATCGCTTAAAATTTTAGAGGAAGAATAGAACAACTATTATAATTTTATGAAGAAAAGTAAAACAACTTAACTTGTGAATATTTAGGCATAAATAAGTTATCGAACATAAGTCATTCTAGAACACTTCCTATTGCTGCTAGACCACTCCTAGAACACAAGTCATTCTAACTTCCTGATTTTTCAACCTAGTGACTAGAAATATATATATATATATATATATATATAATCCTAAAACAAATCAGCAAACATTGGTAAAAATGACGATGACTTGAAAAAATATATATATAAGAAGACAAATCAACAAAACTTGGTAAAAATGACCTAGTCACTTAAAAAATGTATTCCACTTATGTTCTCTGCTTTGACCACATTCCACACTAGCATGAACATATGCCTGTAGTATATTAGGGAGGAATAAAATTCCATCTTGGTTATAACTAAGGATTGTTAGGGAGGAATAAAATTCTAAGTTCTATAAATTATAATAAACATTATAATATTCCTTCATAAATGCTAATGCACGTTTGTTGAATGAATATCTTGAAATTTGATTAGTAATGTTTGCTTATTCCTTTGATTTATTTAATGAGATAATGGTATAATATTTTTCAAATCATTCTAGAGTTTTGGTGGAGTGCTATGTGGAATAGATCAATTCACAGCAACCAGATCAATCTCCTTCAAACATTTCACTAAACAAACAAGGAGATGATTGAGATATGTAAGGGATTATGTTCCATTATCTAAATGTCACTTTCCTAGCTTAGGATGTAATTATCAATTTATCGCTTCATTAGTGTCTGGAAAGACAAAAGGAATTTTTTATTTTGCATTAGTTGTTTTTCTCTCAAATTTTTCAGAAAAATCAAAAATATTTTAAGTTTTGCAGTTTCTCAAATTGCTAAAAAAAGGTTTCATTAGTTTTCATTTACAAAGAAAAAGAAAAAAATTGCATTCACTTTGAAATTTTTATACATCATTTTCTTTCACTTTGTTGAGTCTATAACACCATCTAGTCTCATTTCGCTACCTTGAGTAATACAACCATTAAAAGAACGTTAACTTAAAAATCTATTAGTAATTTTATTTTTATAGGTTCGAGGATCAACTAGCTTAGGCTAGGTTTTTGGACTAGGAGATTTAAACTTTCCAAAAACACTTTGATTTAAAATGTAGTGTCCTATATTTAGGTAATCCACTTCTACAAGAGATAATGTGGAAAGCTCCTCTCACACAGGAGTTAAGCACGAGGCCGCGTGAGAGCTCGGTTGAGGTGATACCCCTCCACTTCCTTGTTCGATCGTTTACCGGGATTGGTGTGTGTTTGGGGATCTTATCAATACCACTTCTTAGGCCCCTTGAGGTGCCAATATTGATAGGTTTTCGGGCTTAGCTACTCTTCCCATGCACATTGATCAAGCCAGTGCCTGTTCCATCGGACTCTTGGTGTAGATTTGGTAGCATTAGTCTCTAGACACTAGGATCTTACACAGGTGGTATTGGAAGGATATTTCTAGTACACCTAGGACGGACTTGGAAGGTAACCTTGGTTGAAAATTTGGGAGGGTGGTTGTGTGATTCAGGCGCTTGCGCCCAGAGAAATATTCATGAGACGCCAAGTAACCATCCTTTGATCTTCACTGGTTGGACCTGGGCCCTAATCGTCCCAGGATTTCCATTGGAAGGTGTATATTTTATCTTATGTGTCTTTGTTACATAGGATATTTTTAGTGTGTGATGTTTGGTTTGTACGTGCTTAGTTGGCCTTTAGGTGTGTGATTCAAATTTATAGCTATGGAGGATCAACTTCTTCGTAGGTCTAGAAGGTTGCAAAACCTTCCTCCATCTGTTACAGTGGAGCCTAATTTTGAAGTTCATCATGGATGGGTTTAGTTTACTAGTTTTAAATTTTCTAGCCTATACAATCCATGTCATCATGGATATCTTACAAATTGTATTGATTTTATTTCTATTTTCTCATGCAAGGTTCACTTTGTGTTTCTAGATTTATTTGATATTTCCATTGTGAAATATTCAACGAGATGTCAAACACCGACCGTGGAAAGAAAAAAACAAAACAAAGAGATGTATTCTCATACTTTTAGAAGCCTCAATCTAAGAATCCTTATTCTCTTCATGATTCAAACTCTTTTGAGAAACCCATCAATGAGAGAGATGTTAAAACTTATGAGAATGCATCTAATAACCATATAACGAATGATAAAACAGGTTCCTTTAGTGAACCAAGTGAGATAAATACAATTCAACTAGAAATTGACAATGATAATGTTGAAGTTTTTTCCTTGGGAGGAAACACAAATCATTCACAGTCACAAAAAAGGAAGAAAGGCAAATGGGACGCAAGGATAAAATTCCAATCAGAATGGGCCTCAAGATTTCCTTTATGTGAACCAATAACTTCAATAAATGAGAATGAAGCTACACAAGAAGTTAAATGCATTGTATGTAGTTGGAAACTGGGTAAGACAATAAAATTGCAAGTGAAGTTAGATACAATAGAGAAGCATGTAGGAAAGGTTTATGTCAAGCAAATTGAAAATGGTGAGGAGAAGTCTATTACCAAATGGAAATCTTCTGAGGAATGTCGATATGTCAAATATCAAGAAGAATATAATAAATACTTAACAAGTAGGATTAAACTTGATGCAAGTGGAGGGACTATCACATCTCTATTTGGAAAAACAATGGAAAGAAATTTACTATCCAAGACGACGCAATTAAGCACTGTATTTCACATCTTATCTAGACACTAAAAACATGGTATAAACAGTTTGGACACTAAACTCAAAACCATACTGAATCAACACACAACACACTGAAAGCCAAAAATATACATATATACAAGGTACCATAAAAATATGATTTAAGCATGGTACCTCTTCAAGTACAACCCATTGCGAGGTTTCCCGAAGGGTATCCCGTCATAATCCACAAGTTCGTAAGCCCCATTCTCTAAAACTTTGTTGACGACAAAGGCACCATACCACATTGAATCGAGCTTTCTTTTACCTAGTTTATCATGTCTCTGATTGTAGGTCAAAACTAGGTCACCTTCATTCAAAACACGAGGTTGAACAGATTTATCATACTGTGCCTTGACGCATTTCTTATCCGCCTCATTAGTTAAGGTGGCATCTCTTCTAGTTTCGTCAATATTAGTTAGGTATAGAAATCTCTCTTCCTTGGTGGAAGTATTTGGCAGAAGTTCTACCGCAAGTTTCAGTGACGGAATTTGGCATTGGATAGAAAGGACAACTTCTAGTTCGTAAACTAACTGGAAAGGTGTGAAACCAGTCGTTGTTTTTATCGAAGTCTTGTAAGCCCAAAGAGAAGAAAAGAGATTCAGGTGTCAGTTGGATTTATGATCTACAACCATCCTCCACAACATAGTTTTTAAAACATTTTTAATGGCCTCGACCTGACGATTAGCTTGTCGATAGTAAGGATTCAAGTTTTCATGGCGAAAACCCAGCTTGGTACTTAACTTGGTCATCATCTAATTTAGAAATGCGATCTGTGGTCAGTGACTATAGACTGTGGGACTCCAAACCTACCTATCACCTGATTAAATAAGAAGAGGACGGCATTCTTACCATCCTTTGCATATGTAGGCATAACCTCAACCCATTTCGTGAAATAATCAATGGCTATGATGATGTAACCATGCCCCCCGGCTAAGGTAGGCTTACAATGCATAAAGTCAATACCCCATTTGTAAAAAGGGATAACTACAATGACGGGGTGTAAAGGAGCAGGGAGGATGTGCTTTTTCGGATAGAAATGTTGGCAAGGTGGGAATTTCTTAACAGCCTCATGACAATATTTGAATATTGAAGGCCGGAAATACCCAACACGGAGGATTTTCTGGGTTGTAGCCATCCCAAAAATATGACCGCCACATGCTGCAGAGTGGAAATAATTAAGGACATGTTCAACCTCTTCATGTGTAAGGCATCGTCGGAGAATGGAATCGATACCGCGTCCATACAACGTATCATTTAATATGAGGTAGTACTTCGCGTGGTGACAGATACGACAACAATCGTCACATGATATATTGGGCTGAAATATTTGAGTTTGGATATAAATGATTAAATCTTTGTACCATGGGTCAGTTGTGCTTATCAATAATAGGAATTCATCTGGAAGTAAATCATTGGGCTCAGTATCCATCAAAGCACAGGGAAGGTCACACATTAACTCTATAAAGACCAAGTATTTCTTCGAAGTGGCCTTGGAAAACTCAAGGTCAAATTCCTGTAGGATGACAATCCAATAGGAATATTTTCCCCCTAGCATCTGACGAGTCAGGATGTAGTACATAGGGTTCTGATATACAAGTACTGTTGTAGTGTGAAGCAAGATGTAATGACGAAATTTCTGAACAGTAATGACAGTATCCAGTGCTAACGTCTCCACACATGAGTATAGGGTTTCAGAATCAATGAGATTCTTATTGGAATAATATATCATGTGTTCCTGACCATTGGGATCTTCCTGTGCTAAAACCATTCCAATGGTAGTACTAGAGGCAGCAACATACAAGAAAATGTCCTTTGAATAATATGGGGGGGGTGTATCACGGGTGAATGATTTAGAACGTACTTGAGATTATCAAAGGCTTGTTGGGCCTAGTCATCCCAGAAGAATTGAGTGTTCTTCTTCAGGAGATGCATATAACCGTGCGTTTTCTCAGCGAAATTGCAAATGAAATGGCGAAGAAATTTTGCCTTCCCTTGCAAAATTTGGAGCTCAACAATGTTTATTGGGGAAGGTAGGGCCAATATAGCAGCAATCTTCAGTGGATTAATCTGGATTCCATCCTTAGAAACCACACAGCCAAGAAGATGTCTCATATCAACGCAAAAAACACATTTGTGTGGGTTGAGCCATATGTTATAATGACGACATCTCAGGAAAATGTCCCTAAGATTCCCAGGGTGATCTTCTCATTGCTGTGAATGCGCTGGGAGATCATCAAGGTACGGCTCCACGATGTTCTTAATATCATGAAACACATAGGACATGGCACGCAGGAACGTAGCTTTGGTGTTCTTGAGGCCAAAAGGTAACTTCCTATAGGCAAAGGTTCCCCACGGGCATATAAATGTCGTTTTGTGTTGATCGAAGGGAAATATCTCAATCTGATTATAGTCAGAAAAGCAATCTATGAATGATAAGATTACATTTCCAGAACAGTTGTCGATAATCTGATTGATATGCGGAGTTGGAAAATTGTCTTTTGGACAAGCTTTGTTCAGGTCTCAAAAATCGATACAGACTCTAATGGTTCCCTGCTTGTTTTTCACAGGGACAACGTTAGATACCCATTCTGTCGGGGGTATAGGATAAATAAATCCTGCCTTTGGAAGATTTTCTACTTCGGCTTTAATGGTTACGCCCTTTTGAGGATGGACTTGGCGTAATTTCTACCTGACATGTCTGTTGTGGGATAGGTTTTAATTTCATTAACCACAATAGACGGGTCTATCCCAGGCATCTCTTCATAAGTCCAGGGAAAAATATTCTGGAATTATTTGAATAATGTTGTATATGATTCAGTTTCTTATGTTGAGCATTTCTTCCCTACGTGAACATGCTCAATGGTTCCAGGTTTGACTAATATGTCAATCGATGTTGTTTTAGTAATGCTGCATAGATTTCCTTTGGATTCAGTATTTTGCAACAATACAGGTGTTTGCGGATGGGTGGAAATATCAGTATTGATAAGTGATTCAAGGTCAAAACCCATCAAAGTGGCATTGGGCAGAAAATAATATCGATGATGATGATGATCTTCCCATATGGGTTCACTCTCACTCATGATCTCCATGATGGAATCATTCGAAGGAAAATTCTATGTGAGATAATCTAGAGTGGGAAGAGAGGGTTCTAACCAGTAAGGCAGGTGGTAAGGATCTGACGCCATGAGATGAAGGTCATCAATATGGTCATCGAAAATAGATTGGACAGCATCGCACATTGCTTCATATGGGACAAGAGAGGATGATTCAACAATTTCTTTTCCCCTGGTGCTATAGCTAGTTGTGGAAATCATATTTATTGTCGCCACTTATGTACTAGGAGGGGATAACGAAAACACACCCATAAGTGTGGAGTCTTTTAGCATACCTATCCCAATCGACTGATAAGGAGGAGGTGACTGACCTAGCAAAGGGATTTTATTGGTCATAGGGGTCATAACATCCGGTGTACAAAAGTCAAGCTAATCAATAGTCATAATCTTCCCCAAATGCGGAAATTGGAGAGTCCTAAATATTGTCAAAGCGACAACGGTCATAGCATAAAATAAATTTCTCCCCTATAGAAGATTGTAATCTAATGGGGCATCAACCACTTCCACTTGAATGGAAACAGTCATTCCCCCTAGCTCGACTTAAAGTGCTGGCAATAGACCATGGGGCTGGAAACTTTGTCCATCAAAATATTTTAAGGTAGTAGGAGATTTTGTAATCCCAGGAGAACCTATGTCTCTCCAACAGGCTATAAACAAGACTGAGGTTGAAGCTCCTTCATCTAGGACGATCCAATGGACCTTTCTCCCAACTACTCTAGAGGTAATATAAAATGTGAGTTGATGAGGTAATCTGGATTTATAGTTCTCTACGTTGAAATGAATCAAGTTGGTATTATCTGAGTCAAATGCCCCCAACGTTGTTAGCAGGTTTTTACATTGCGTTGGACAACTTTGGAGTACCTCAAGGGTAGACATCGCGCAAGGTTCCTAAGCTAAATCTTCAACAACATTATAAAATTGTGTAGCTCAGGAATTAGGATTTAAAATATATTTCCTCAGGGTAGCCTTAGGTGGTCGTAAAATTAAATGTAGATTAGGTTTTTCAATCACGAGAGGGCCATTAGACGAAGACGAACGAGAACTAGAAGAAGGAACTTTGTTGGAAGAATTGTTTTTGTCCTTCTTCTCTACTAGCTTTTCATATGAATGACCACGAGTATTCAAATTGATGGTCTCGGAAGACATCATTCTGATTTTTTTCGTGGAATTGGAGGTCCCCTGATTAGACATATGTTCTATCAGTTGTTGTTGAGATGGAAAAGGATCAATAAGAACTATTAGTGCGGGGTTACTCTTCAAAAATTTACTAATCTCATCACAACGAGGACATTATTTCGTGAAGTGATCTCCTCCACATAATAAGAAGGGATATTTGACTTTCCTCTTGCCTTTATCATTCTCATTGGTCATTGGTTTAGGATTCTCCTATTGGTTTCCAGGTTTCTTGTTTTTACCTTTTCCCTTTTTCTTATTATCGGATGTCTGTGAACTTTGAATAGCATTCACCTCGGTGGAAACCGTAGGAGTCAAAGGAACAGTGGTAGAAGCATTTGGTTGCTTGGCAGGTTTGATTGTCGACGAGGGATGGATTGAACCAACCGCCCCATCAAGAGGGGTTTCTGCTGGTGGCTTAGTAGGATCTGTGCTGGGGCAAGGAGCTTGAGGAATTAAGTCATACAACATTTTGGATTGGGAATATAATAAATCCATATACTGAGCGCAACTGATAGCCCTCTTCAATAACAGCATCGCCCATAGCCACATCTCGGCCGATAGGAGGAAACAATGACTTAGTGAACCAGTCAGCTAGCAATTGGTCCAGGATGGGAGATTTAATAAGCCGTCTCCACTTTCTCCACTCATGGATATGGTCTGATATGTGTGTGGAGGTATTCTGATAGAGTGAAGTTAAAAGATACATACCCATTTCATACTGAATGGGTAGCTAAAATTCCATAAGGAAAACAATTGTCAGAGAGCTAAAATCCACAAATCAATGTTGTGGAAGTTCAATGTATCACTTCGCAGCTGTGCCCGTCAGTGTGCGCTGGAAGAGCCTTAAATGAACATAATCATCCATCAAGGAATTCGAGGAACACCATAGATGGAAGGTCATAACATGGTTCTTGGGATCATCTCCCTGCTTTCCATCAAACTTGGGAATTTCTGATGGCAATTTTATCGAAATAGTGGGCCATAAGGGGTTGTGTCAAATGGGATCATTTATCAACTTGGACAGATCAGGTAAGTCCAAATTTTCCAATAAAGGTAATTGTAATTAGGTTCCACATACTAGTAATATTGATAAGGCATATGTGTACCAGTAAGACCAGAAGCCGACTGATATATGGGTTGTTGATTTGGTTGATTAGATGATGAACCTCCTGAACATCCCCCTGAAGGGGATGGGCCTCCAGGAGGTGGGCCCCTAGGAGGTGGGCCTCCAAGTGGAGGTATTCCAGGTGGTGTTCCTCCAGGTGGTGGTCCTCCAGAAGGTGGACCTCCAAAAGGTTGACCCCCATAAGGTGGGCCTCCAAGTGGTGGACCCCCAGAAGGTAGGCCTCCAGGTGGTGGGCCTCTAGGTGGTGGTCCTCTGTAAGGTGGACCTCCACTAGGTGGGCCTCCACCAAGTGGACCTCCTCTTGGTGGACCTCCAAATGGTGGGCCACCATAAGGCGGTCCTTGGCCACCTCCAATAGTAAGAATAGGCATTCCTCCCATTCTCGGTATGTAAGACCAATTAGGTTTCCCCCATGGTGTAAACGTGTTTCCAGGGTAAGGGATTCTAGAATACATATTTCATGTAGATGTAGGTTGATAATTTGTGTTTACTATGAGTAATTGATTTGTTGGGTAACCATAACCCCAAGAAGGCTGGTTGACTGTAGGTTGTACCCATAAGGGTTGTCCTAAACTCAATGGAGGGTTTACCATATTGATGTGGGTAGGAGGAACATACACTGTGGATTTCCCTGCAGTAGATGTTTGCCTAGTACTAGTAACAAATCCACTAACTAATAACGTAGGTCACGCCAGGGGTGTTCCCCCGACATTAGAAGGTACTGAAACCACTTGAGCTGAGGGCTTCCCCCCAGCTATAGAGGGTATGGCAACACTAGAAACAGACCTATGATTTAAAACTATAGGGTTATAGGTTTGACCCGAGTCACGAGGAGACATGCCACAAGATGGAACATCATCAAAAAGGGGACTATATCCAAAAGGCCATGGGTCTTTCAAACAGGGTAAAAGAGCCGACATAGGTTCTTTATGAGGTATAGGAGTATCCAAATCCCTGTCCATCCTCTCTTGAAAATTACGAAAATGATTGAGTGACTCTTGAATTCTCCTATATGCACCCTCATTCAAAGGAGGGTTTTCAAAAGAGGGTCTAATAACCCCAAACTTGGAAATGGCTTGACCCATAGAAGTTCTCCAAAAAGGAGCATCAGGGCCATACTCAGCTTCATTAATAACATCATTTCGACCTTCCATCGGAGAATGAAATGAAGTGTTAGCCGTAGGAGACTGTTGGACCAAGGGAGTAACGTAAGAAGTGAATTGATCTCCACTTTCTACAACTAGATTTTCCCCCATATAGGAGTTAGTTGCAGCGCCTTGGTTTGTGGCTTCCATTGGGCCTTCCCCTGTTGCAGGTGGAAAGTGGGGTGGTAAGCCCTGGTTTCTTCTGGATTGTCTCAACTGAAACTCAGCTAGATCGAAAAATTCACTAAAACCTAACCTAGGGTTCCAAAACTAAGAAAAATCACACAAATTCTTTTCCTACACAATCTACAGGCCACAAGCAAACTTAAGTGATAGGATGAGCTCAAAATAGTCGGTCTCTCACCAGGATTGTCAAGAAGGTGTAGCTTGCGATATACCCAAGGTACGTGTGTAGTAATCTCCCTGAGTGTTGTTCTCGGTGTATTGCTCCAAACAAGACGGCCAAAGGGTTTTTCTCAGTTGGACAAGGAATCCTAGTAGGGTCTCTCGATATACGCACGGTACATGGGAGCTCAAATTCGTAGTAGTGTTGTCTAATGCACAACCGTCCACAAGGGGCCTTTCGATATAAAATCGAGTACATGAAGTACCTTTCTATATACCTCAAGGGTACGTGAAAGGTCGTTCGATATACCGACGGTATGTGGAAGAACCGTGCAAGTCCAGGGTTGCAGTGCAGGCAAATAACGACAACTCCTACGTTTTACGATGCCAAAACACGTCACTAACCTATCACTCAAATTTCTATACAATTTTAGACCTATAACTACCATTAATTTTAACTTGAGCGGTTAGGTGAATGCATGGAGTTATGACATAAATGTAAATCCATGCAAATATGAAATGCAGACACTTTCACTTTACCATTCAATACATGCCTACCTATGGGAAGGAGAGAGTATTTTTCTTTTCAATTTTCATTTCGAAACCAAAAAAAATTCCCAAAAAACTACACCAAACAAATCTTTTTCCGAGAAAGAGAAACAAGCAACAAACTTCAAACTGATTTTTTGAAAGAAAGCAAAACAGGGTAAGATCTCTTTTTTCTAAGAAGAAAGACAAAAACCACTCAAACGCATATTCAATACTTTTTTCAATTTTTCCTTTTAAAAACTAGAAAGATCTAACTTAAAACCACTAATATTTTTCTTTTGATAAGATCAGAATGTTAAAGAAAGAGAATAAAGATGGAGATCTGAAAGCTGATGAGGCTAATCTGAGGTCCAATAATTCATCCTCAAACAAAAATATGAACAAAGTCTCAACAAAAAAATTTCCTTTTTCAAAGCAAAAAGAAGTCCTTCACAAACTTTAATGAAAAATTAAAACAAGCAACTAATCAAGCAAGTGTTTATTTTCATATTTATCAAACAATAAGACTGGGATCTAACTGATGCTAAGCTCCCAAACAACACTCCTTTCAAAAAATCTAAAACCAAGCATACAAGCAAATGAAAAGATGAGTCTATCCTAGCTCTTTGATTTCAACAAAATAAGCCTTTCACCACATCTAATTTGATATTAGAACACTCAGATCTCTTTTAAACAAACCTGGACATTTAGAACTGAAAGCAACTCAACCAAAATTTTAACAAAAAACTTTGAAAAAACAAGTCTGGAAAATCCTACATGGCACTGCTTCTAGAGGATCACTGATAGAGCGGTTTTGCACAAGCATCACTTTCTGATGGTTGATCGCAGGCAGTGGCACTACATTCTTCTAACTGAGTTCGGGTGGTGGCACCGCTCACTTCCCACTATGCATGGTTGGTTCCCTATAGATGTCCAAAACAAAGAAAATTGCGAAAAAGTAAAATTAATCAGTGTGCAACTAGCATTTAAAGAATGAATTAATAGTAATTGAAAGCCCAAAAAGAGAGAACAACCCGGATCTGAACATATATTATGATACCAAACCAAAATATCACTAGATCATCTAGTGGATCTTATTGAACTGATAAAGAACTGGAGCTTCGATTTCGAACAAGTGTTTGAAAAGACCAAGGAAGATCAGATCAGTTGAAGCTCTTCCCCAGCGGAGTCGTCGAATTTGCAACTAGGAATTTTGCACCTCATGCAGACAGGAGTTGTTTCTCTAGTCTGAATGGTTCAGATCTAGAACAAATGGTACACAACAAGATTGGAAGGCATTCCCTAGAATGGGTGGATATCTGGAATCAGTATCTTTGATGTAGTAGTATAGATGTTTTCTGTAAAGATGATCATTCATGGATGTACCTGCATAATCACAAGAAAAACAAAAAAAATCAAATAAAACTAGAATATGATCCACTATTCTATATTGTTGACTAAGGAAATCAATAATAAAACATACGATAATAAGACAATATATATCATGGGAAAGGAACCAATTTTTCATTAGATAATAGAGACGAAGTTTACAACCTGTGCCTTAGTGTCGATGTACTCCTTCCCAAATCCAACATATCGTCCCCAATAGCTTCAACTTGCTCCCTCATTCTCACTTAACGGATTTAGGCCAGAATGTCAAAGCAACAGCATAACTTTACTCTCTCCTCAACCATGGAAAATGAGCCTACTTTTATAGTCTTGGGATGGATAGAGTTGGTTGAGAAATTTGTGGATGAGGTGGAAGGGAGATCCCAAACAGATGGATCTCGAATCCAGGTATCCCTTATAGGTAGGGATGAGGTTTCCACGAAGCCTCTCTTCGAGAAGTTTTGTGAAGACTTCTCTTTTTCACTTTTTACCAAGGGCACCACTTCTCCTCCACTATAATAGAGTGGTGCTAGGGCAGAACCGCTCATTGTATACAGGCCATAAGCGGTGGCGCCGCTTACTATCAAGAGACAGAAATCGTTACCTGATTTTTATGAAGGAGCTAACGCGCCTTGCTAGCTAGTCAAAGGCGATGCTCAACTTATGCTTGTAAAACTGTAAGCAATGAGGAAAAAATAGTATTTCACTTCATATGTTGGGATTTGAAAGCTAATATGATGTTTGGGTTCTCTACACATGGTGGTGATGGGATTTAGGTATAACATATGCACACTATAATCTCAACATCTGAATTTGAAAGGGAATCTAACAGTTTGGTGATTAACTTGGCACGTAGCAAAATGTATCGAGAGGTTGGCATTTACTCTGTTTGTCTAGATGAATTTACGAATTAGATGCTTATTCAGAAGCTCCTAGTGAGCAGTGATATCAGCATGGGAAATGCACATCCCTTTCAAATTAGTACTTACTTCCATCAGTTCACAGGAGGCAAGTGTATGGAGGATTCGAGCTGGATTCAGGATGCAGTGAATGATTTAAGAGTATTAATTAGGCATTGGAGGATAATATGGGATCCTGGGACGACGAATGTTTGTTATTTTATTCCTCATCTCTGGTGGGATAGTCATACTTTGGTAACCTGGTTCTCCTCGTGCTTTTTCTCAGCTAATTTCATGGAGTCTAGTTCTGAGTCAATTGCTCCTGGTCAACACCTGTATCATCGGCTGAAACTGGAAATCTAGGAGGTTCATCGAAAGGTCCACGACCAGAAGTGGTTTGTTCAGAGACTCGATCGTGAAGGGTTGTCGACTTGCAAGGGTGGATGAAGACATGTTGCATATTCACGAGGACTTCTCTACCTCCCTCACCTAGACATAACATGCCCTAATTACCAAGCATGTTGAATTGGAGTTTCTATTTGACAGATTAGAGCTCTAGGTGAACAGACTATCTCTGGAAAGGAGGAATGCATGAACATCCCAGCCAGATTCTCTAGCCCCAGCCCAACTGAAATCATTAATTCTAGGTTTTAGTTGTTCTTAATGTTTATAGCACTGGTATTCCATTTACATTCACAACCTTGTTAGTTGATAACTGTTATGTTTTATGTTTATGTGTGTCTCTATGGCAGAATTTCAGGTTTTGGACAAGTAAATCTCATTGTCGTTTTGAACCTGTTGTATGGCATTTGAAAAAACCTTTTGATGTAACTGGTCGTTTATATTCACTTCTATGTTAGCTAATAATTGTTATGTTTTATGTTTATGCTTTTCTCTATGGAAGACTTTTAGGTTTTGGACAAGTAGATCTCACTGTCGTTTTGAAATTGTTGTATGGCATTTGAAAAAATGTTTGATGAAACTGTTTGTTTACATTCCCAGCTACGTTAGTTGATAACGGTTATGTTTTACGTTTAATGTTTAGGCTTGTCTCTATGGAAAAACTTCAGGTTTTGGACAAATAGATCTCGTTGTCATTTTGAAAATGTTGTATGGCATTTGAAAAAACCTTTTGATGTAATTGTGCCAATGGTTCCACCATTGTTTCTTTAATATAAACAATATATGTTTCTGTCAAAAATATATATATTAACTAATTCATAAAAATAAATGCAATTAAAATGGAACTTATAATTACAAACCGCAAAAATGGGTTAACCTTGGGGCATCATGTTATATTTTCCATACAATCATTGCATGGAATTGAAATTTTCTTTGTCGTATTGGTCTAAATACGTCATACATAGTGATGCCGTTCCATAACTTTAGTAGCTCGTCAATAAGAGGTATAATTCATATCTTTAACTTACTACTTTTTTTTTTTTACTAAAACAGTTATAGGCCTTTTATATTGATCGTCTGGCTAAGCAGCTGCCAGTAGCCTTACACAGAGAGATTCTATTCTAACATGTACCTAGAATCCAGAAATACGGACGTGGCTATGCTCACTAACCCCTTTACAAAAGTTCTGGAAAATTTCTGAACAGACATAGAACATCATAAATCATAATTAACGTACTGCAACTAGAATTGCAGAGATAAACCAAGCAAAGAGAAGTAGAATCAACACTTTGTTTTTTGGGTTCTTTCCATGCTCCTTGAGCATTTCATCCACTTTCTTTTCCAGCTCAGCTCGATTGCACACGAACCTCCTGGCTGGATACGATTCTCTTTGATGGACAGCGATTGGAGACCATTTTTTGTGCTTGCAGGCCAAGAAAAAAGAGAACGTGGTCCACATGACAATATTTTGTCTTACCTCTGTTCGATCAGCTCCTCAAAAGCCTCGGTCTGCACGCTGGTTCCAATGGGAATCTTCACTGACTGAAGTCGTGATACACTTAAATCTTTCATGGGCAGAGCCTGAAAGCATCTCTGCACTGTCACTATGGGATGGGCACATGAGTTTCGTGTCCATTTACTATAACGACTCCCTTGCTTAAGGAGGCTCCAATATTAGCTTCGTGGTTTGCTATTTGATTGAGATTTCGAAGGACGTGGAAGCAATTTACTTCTTCGAAGGCTTTCATCAGAGATATGACTTTCTGGTGATAATGGGCCAAACCCATACCATGGAGAGCTTTCTTCAGATTAAGAGCCTGCATGATGATTCGGGATTCACCAATGATAGCCAACTTGTTGATGGAAAGACTTCTGGCTTGAATCAGACCTTTCCAAATGGCAAGAATTTCAACAATGTTATTGGAGTTTTGACCCAGCCCCCAGGCGAAATTGAGGATAATTTTTCCTGACTTTTCTAGGATGACTCCTCCACTTCCCGCAGGTCCGGGATTCCCTTTCGAGGCCCCATCCACCTGAAGAATGTGCTTGTTCAGAGAGGATCTCCATTTTATGAATTCTTGTTCCTCTAGCCTGATTTCCCACTGAGAGAAATGCTTAACAATGCTCTTGGTTCTGGTAAGAAGGGTTGAGTCTAGCCCTTGAAACCAGCTGTACTCCTCTTTGTCAGGGATAGCTTCATTGGAGATTTTAGAGTTAGAGGCTACCAACTCTCCTATCAGTGCCTTAACTTTGATTGCAACTTGGGCTGGCGAAATTGCCTTGTCTCTGAAAAGTCTAAAGCTTTAAAAAATGCAGTCTGGAGAAGGAAAAGGGAGCATAATCGAACCAGGAGGTGAACAAGGAAGAGATGGAAGGCGGGGGGGCAAGATTCAGCTAAGCGAGAAGGATATTCCAGAGTTCTTGAGCAAAGGAACACTTAAGAAAAAGATGGGTCGAATTTTCCTCATGGCATGCACAGAGAGGGCATCTTGAGGGCCCCTCCCAACCTCTTTTCAACAGGTTGTCCCAAGTTAGAATACTGTCATGAAGAAGGGACCAGCAGAAGTGATCAATTTTTGGAAGAGAGGGAAGAACCCAAAGGTTTTTCCACCTAGAGGGGTCCGGAGCTGCCCAAGGAATGGATTTTAAGGCTGCATAACCAGCAGCTGCATTGTAAAGGCCTGAGGAGGAGCCCCAGCCTCTTTTGTCCTTCAACTTAGCAGAAGTGGGGGAGAGACCTTGAAGATCCTCTAAGAGGGAGCTAGCTTCAATCTCAAGAGCTTGCGGGACAGCCCCCAAGTCCCAATTGATCCAAGAGTCATCCGGGCTCCAGCTGGATAAGTCCCAAAGGGTGAATTTGCTGTTCAAATGAAGCCAATTTTTGATATTCTCCAATCCTTCCAGGTCTTTTAAAGGGGGCTGCCCTAGAATGGAGTCATCCCATAACTTTATTTTGGAGCCATTTCCAAGTAATTTTGGAGGTAATCAAATCAAGGGATTTAAGACAAAGAGCAAGGATATGAGAGCCTTTCCTAGTCCTGGGAGGGCTATCCAGGCACCTTTCTTTGTGCCCACTGAAGTACTTTGTCCTTAAATCTTTGGAGCTCTAGGTTGTTTTACCCCTTACCATTTTCCACAGGATCTTGCCGCCCATGGCCAAATTCTGAGTGGCCACATCTCCGATTTGCAGCCCTCCTTCCCATTTGGGGCCTTTGACCTTGTCCCAGCTGACTAGGTGCATTTTCCTTCCTTTATTCCTTCCCCCTTCCCAAAGGAATTTTCTCAATAGATTGTCTATATCTTTCACTATGCCTTTTGGGGCTAACAGGATCTAAGCCTGGTAGAGAGGAAGGGAGGTTAGGATAGAGTTAATAAGGATAGTTTTACCTGCTTTGTTTAACCAGGAAGCCCCCCAAGCCAAAATTTTGGCCTTGAGTTTGACCACCAATGGCATCCATAGGCTCCTTCTGGGGGTAGCTTTTACAAGCGGAATTCCAAGGTATTTTATGGATTCCCACGTGGAGGTTCCTTCCATTTCCAGCGTTCTTGAGATATCTGTCATTTCGATGGGGGGGCAGTTCCAGCCATAGATTTTGCTTTTCCTCAAGCTGATTTCACTGTCAGATATATCAGTGTAAGTGTCCAACTCTTTCTTGAAGGATCTTGCTGTGGTGAGATTAGCCTGACCCAAAAGAAGGGTATCATCAGCAAATTGAGCGTGGTTTATTTTCTTCACTCTAGGGGTAATTGTGAGCCCCATTAGAGACCGTTGCTGAAGACACTTGTCCAGCTGGAAACTAAGGACCGACGCTTGGATGACATAGAACAGGGGGGACAGGGGACAGCCCTGTCTAAGTCCCCTAAAGGCGTGGAAGAAGTTTGTTGGTCTCCCATTTACCAAGGGGGCGATCTAGGGTCCTGAGATACAGGCTCTGATCCAGCTGATTAACTGGGGGTGGAATCCTAGCTTGGACATTACAGCAAAGACAAAATTTAATTGAACTTTATCAAAGGCGTTAGCGAGATCCAGTTTAACTATCATACCTTTCTCCTTCCACTGGCAGCTTGAGAGAATTGCTTCTTGGACCACAATGATGTTGTCCTGAATTTGTCTGCCTTTAATGAAGCCCCCCTGGTTCTCCGGGATGATCCTGGGGAGGACATTCTTTATTATGTTTGCAATGACTTTAGTGATGATTTTGTACCCCGTGTTGCAGAGCGAGATTGGGCGGAATATGGAGAAGCTTTGGGATCCTTTCTCTTTGGGAATTAACGCAAGGAAGGAGGAGTTAGTGCTTCCTCCTATTTTGCTGCAATTCTGAGATTTCCTCACCATCTTGACCAGATCCTTCTAAATGATGTCCCAGCATGCAATAAAGAATCTAACCGTGAACCCGTCAGGCCCTGGAGCTTTGTCAGGGTTCATTCCATGTAGGGCTTTTCTTATCTCTTCAGTTTTTATGGGGCAAATCATCTTTTTGTTATCTTCCTCATTAATTAGTGTGGGGAGGACATTCAGAGGATAGCGATCCAGCCGAGGAGAAGAGTCCATTTCTTCTTTGAACATATCGCTATAGAAAGAGTGGGCAGCTTGCTTGATCTCTTCAATTTTATTGAACGTTTGGTCTTGAAACTGAATTTCTCTAATGCTGTTGTAATTCTTTCTAGCTTTTGCTTGCTTGTGGAAGTATCAAGTATTTTTATCGCCCTCTTTGAGCCATAGACAGCGTGCCTTCACTTTCCAATAATGCTCCTCTCTTCTCAACGCTTTGTGAAGGGATTTTTGCAGGTCGAGCTCGATAGCAAGCATCTCTGGGATGACCGTGGTGTTCTCCAATAGTAGCTGGTGGTTGCCGAGATCCCTTTGAGCTTCTTTCCTTTCAACGATGGGGGAGGGTAGGAGCTTGGCCCAGATTTTAAGGGCTGCTTTGAGCCTTCTCAACTTTTCTTCCCAGATGCAGAAAGGGGACCCAGAAACTGATTTTTTCCAGGTTTTCGAGACCAGATCGTAGAAGCCATCCATGGAGATCCAGAGAGGGCTGAATCTAAAGGGGATAGGGCCCAATTTTTCTCCCGGAGACAAGGAAAGGGAAATTGGCTTGTGATCTGAGGTGCAGGCTTGGAGGATTTCAGAAGATGCGAAGAGTCCAAGCATGAGGAAGGAGGACTGGACAAGGAAACGATCCATCCGGGCAGCAATGTGTCCTAGTCCCACTCTTTTATTAGTCCAGGTGAACTTACCTTTGTTGGGTTTGATATCCTCAAGGTCCCAGTCCATAATGATATCTTCAACCCACTCCCGTGCCGGGTCTCTTACCGAAGAGCCTCCTTTTTTTTTCCGAAAGGGCGAGAGTTACATTCATATCACCAGCAAGAACGATATTGTCGTGCCGGTTAGTGGACAGGAAGGTGTTCAGCGTGTCCCAGCATTCTCTTTTTTCAGTAAGGAGAACCGGGGCGTAGATGTTGAAAAGACAAATTTGATGCCCTGTGTCTCGATGCTGCAGCTTCGTGAAGAGCCAGTGGGTAGTACTGTGGTCCTCTAGCAAGTCGAGATTAGTGGAGTTCCAGAAGGTGTCTAGACCTCCTGAGGCTCCCCTAGCACTGATTGCTCTACCCTCTCCTTTTTTCCAAAACTTTTTGCTGGCCTGGATGGTCTCAGGCTCCTCCATCTTCGTCTCTTGGATCAGAAGTATCTCCAGGGAGTTCATTCTTACTAGGTCTTTAATTGCTTCTTCTTTAGACTTGCTTCCCATACCTCTGCAGTTCCAGGAGATGAACTGCATTAAGATCCGGAGGGGGGGGGGTGGCTCCTTTCAAAGCCTTGCCTTTTTTTGAATATCTGGTTTCCATCATATCCGGAATGGTTTGCTGGACTCCTGCTGTGACGTCCCTGTACGATTTCTCCTCCCTTTTTTTCTGTTCTGGTTTCCGTCCTCTTGGAGTCTTTTCAGGGGTTCCAACCGAGCTGCTGGTCTCTGTGGCCCCCTCATCTGAATCAGCTCCAGGTTCAGAGCCTATGGTGATATGCTCATCATCTGATTTCAAAGATTGTTTTTCTGAACTGGCGCTCTTATCCTTAGCCGGGTTTTCTGGAGGGGGCGTGGATTGAGAAGGTATCTATATGGTTCCTTCCATAGTTTCCTTTGATGTTGTTGCGACTTCTTTTACGGGCTCCTTCGATGGGCTGATATTCGCCGGGAGCTGATCCTTCGACTGAACAAGCCTTGGATCTTTGGTTTTTAGGGCTACTTTGCTTTTTTTCACCTTTTGCCATCCTTCAGCATCTTCCTTCTCTGGGGTTTGATTCTTTGGACAGTTTCTTTGGAAATGCCCGTGTTCTTGGCAGGATCTGCATTTAAATGGGAGGTGTTCGTAGTCCACTTTCTGATAGTGAGCCCAGGAGCCCATCGTTAGCTTCACTGCCTCTGGGAGCCCTGCCTCCAGGTCCACTTCCACACAAATCCTGGCACAATTGTAAGTGAATTTGTTGTCTGCCTTGTCAACGAACTTCCCTATTCCATTTCCTATCATTTGCAGAGCTTCAAAGTTCCAACAGTGGACCGGCAAGTTGGGGAGCCTGACCCATACTGGAACTTCCTTGGGAAAATCCACTGTGGGGTCGAAATCCGGCGTCCAACGGTTCAGGTACAGCCCCTGGGTTCCCATAAAATATGGGTCATTTCTGAAAATAAGATCCTTGTCCTCCTTGTTAATGAATTCGAAAAGAAAGTAGCCACTGCTCAGGGGGTAGCAGGTGACTCCTTGCTTGAGATGGGGCTTCCAGTTCCTTTGGATCCATTCGTCGGTGGTTTTTTCTGAGGGCCAAAGCCCCATGAATTGGCTGACTAGCCCTCTTTCTGAGAGAGCGAGGGCAATCTTTACCGAAGTTGTCTCTGGCAAGGCGATTTCAGGGATTTCTTCAAGCTTTTTAATGAATTTCGGGACCGAGGGATGAGCCTTCCGCTTGCCACCGCTGGCGACCAGCCTCCTGAACATGGCCATCTCAGCAGAAGGGGGGGGGAGGGGGATCCCCAACCCCAGGGGTGACCATTGCTTGCCTGCAAAACCCTAGCTCTTGCTCACGCACGCACCCAGAAGCTCCACGCTCCCAAAAAAAAAACCCTATATCTTTAACTTAGTACTTACCTGATTGATTTGAACATATAAAATATATAATTATTACAACCATTTAGATATATAAACCATGCACAAGATATATATATGACATTATGCAACAAAATACGACAAATGAGATGTCACTACAATATTTTAAAAAAACGTTGTAGACACATACTTGGAATAATCATCAACAACATTATGTGCTCCCTCTTTATTGACAACCATGGAGGAATGTTATTGTTGATAACAAAAATAGACCACACCGAGTAAATTGATCTCTTCACTGCATATGGATTGAAACCATCTTTTTTCAAAGAAAGCATAACATTATGAGGTTCTTCTTTAAAGTGTGGCCATTTTTCCTCCATATCTATAAATGCAGAACTATCTGCATGCATTCAAAGAATGTCATCTTGAATTCTATTATGTGCATGGTAACCCATAAATTGTGTTATCTTTTTGCACCTGAACAGTCATTGCAAACGTGGAATAATGGGAATATAATGAAGAGCCTTGCAAGGAACGTTTTTTGTTACTTGATATGTTTGATATCTACTGATATGACATTCTGGACATTATGTTTCAAATTCATGTTGTTTATATTATATAATATGGTCATCGGGGCATGCATCAATTGCTTCATACTGCATTCCAATTTATTTCATGATGATAGATAAATATCGATATGTGTGAGGTAAATTATTTGGCGGTGGTAACAAAAAATCAACTATCAAGCTACCAAAAATTAAAATAAAAGTCTAGTTAATATAATATCTAAACAATATTAATGAAATACATTTCATCCATATTAATTTTACTTATGAATTAACAATAATTTTATTAGATGAACAATGATAACCTTTAGCAACATGTGATGGAATATATTACATACCTTAACATCCGTGTGACTGGTTTGTTTGAAAGACCATTCATAACCTTCAAGTTCATTATAACCAATATAGTAGAGAGAAGATTTGTGTTGGAGCCCTCATAAAGGGATTCATATGCCTTCTCAAGAAGAGGTAAATCATGAACGCCATCAAAGTCATCATTTTCATGATTATCATCATCATCGTCCATTATTACATTAAATGTATCATGGATCAATGTATTTGTACCATCATCTTCAACTATGTTATCAGTATGATCATCTTCTTCAATATGATCATTAACTTGTTCTCCATTATTCATAGCTCCATGTCCCTCTGCTACTTGTTCTAAAACACGTCCTCTGTACAATATGTCGTAGATGTCTTTCCTTTATAACTACATGAAACCATCAATAGATATTAGTTAATAAAAGAAATATTAAAATAATACATACATTTACAAAAGTAATCAATATAAAAACATATATAATGCAAAACTTACAAATGGACGATATTCATGTCCCCCCTCAATGTGTCCATGTTGTCTACAATATTTTCCGGCTGTTGTGATATTTATTCTTCTCCTTTTAAAGCCCCTGAATTGACTACATGGACAATAACATTTCCTATCACCCTTTCTTTTCAGTCCATCTCACAATCTAGCAAGCGATTTTCGATTTTGTTCGTATGTTTCTGGAATATTGTTATTTGACATTTTCTCATAAATATATTCAATGAAGATTATCAATCTTAAAAAATAAAGCTCCATAAAAAATCATAACATGAAATCATCTGATATTCGACAATATACCGATGGTTATCCGTCGGTAGTTGTCGGCTTTTCGACAGTCATTGGATATCGACAATGCCATGTATCAATTAAAAAAATTGATCAAAATTCGTAATTTTAAAAGGTGAAGTCCGACGACATAGTCAATTTTGTCGGATTTTCTCATCTGATTTTGGGTTCAAATTTTGTTGTGTTGGATACAGGGAAGCAGGTGAGAGGAAGCTTCTTCCAATATTAGCAGGAGGGTCAACTAGTATGATATGAAATTGATGGACGAACAGGAGCGATATGATATTTTTTAGTGTGTGAGTAGTTGGCACAAGTCTTCAATGCATATTCTAGGAGAGGCAGCAGGACAAGCTCTTGAGTCAAAGGGAGCACCTACAGCAGGAAGACTAATGGGTTTGGAGGGTGATCTTAGTGGAGGTGTTAGAAGGACCTCCCTCGCTAAGAGGGAGTGTTGAAATTTGTATCTCAGTATGTCCTTCATGTGATGATGCCTAACATGAAGGGACATTAAAATTGGTCTCTCTATAAAAGTGAACTTTATATTATAAAGTGATTTTATGTTATAAAGTTAAAGAGACTTTTACTTTATAAAGTTTAAGTGAGTTTTACTTTATAAAGTTTTAAGTGACTTTTTTGTATTTGATGACAAAGCATATTTAATGATAAATTAAATCCTAGCCTTTAATTATGAGAGTGAATCTCACCCATTGGATTAAAAAAAGTTAAAGTGGTTAGGGTTAAGTCGTTAATGAAAAAGTACAAAAAGGACTTTTAGAGAGGAGGGAATTTTTATTCAATGAGAGATACATTGATGAGATTGTTGTGTGAGAAACACAGGAGAAGAAAGAGAGAAGATTGAGAGAGTATTTTAGTTGATTAAAGAGCACATATTTCAAGGCAGAGAGAAGGCACAGTTGCCAAGAAAATTGAAACGGCAAAAATCCATACAACAAGTACTAATGATTGCCATATATGTATGAGAATGAGTTTATACAATCATTAAATGCTACATAAACATACACAAAGTTCAAGGTGTTATTGCTAGGTTAAGAGCAATATTTCTTGGCATTTTTCTATGAGAATTGCACACAGTTCAATGTACTTTTTCTGCGATAGCACGTGTACAGAGCTGTACAATTGTATTGTACTATTGGGCATGAAGATTGAGGATGCAAATAGTGAAAGGAGATAAGTACTAATTTTTTAGTGTTGTAATAAATGATTGTGTTGCTTGTGTAAAGAAATTTCTAGGTTTACTCTTCATCATAAAATTTCTCTCTCATAGGTTTTCCCCTTTGGGGATTTTCTAGGGTCTTTGTGACCAAAATACTTGTGTTATTTGAATTCTTAAATGGTGTCTACGATCATTTTTTTTGCTTATGTACTTTGTTCAATATTCCAACTGTTAGTTCAATATCAATAAGTGTTTGAAAAAATCACTAAGAGATTTGATAGTGATTTTCCCTTATTTTTAACAAATAAAGTTCTTGAATATATGCTTCATATGTATGTTATGGATAAACATTCTAACCGGGACAACTATTTTCACTTTATGAAGTTTTCATATACCAATGAGAATCAATTGTTATTGAATATGGGTCCATTTGAGGTTATATATGGCATCTGATGCAGTACTCCAATAAATGGTGATAACCCAAAGAACAAAATGTTAAACTATTGAGAAACATGCATTAACATAGAAAGTTAACTAACATGTAAATCATAATCAACTAGTTTAATCTCCTATCAACACAAGCATCAAATAAACATTAACATAAGTAAGAAAGTGAAGGGAAGAGAAAAGAGTACACCATATTTACATGGTAAAACCCCAAATGGGAAACATCCGGGAAGGCTTCATCTTGTTTATTATTTAGGAAATCCTAACTCTTACAATCTTCAACACCCACATATCACACTACATATTCACTTCATGTCACAATGGCACACAATGTGCATACATTTATGTGTGTTTCATACTAAAATGAGTCTCCTTCACCTCTATTATATAGCTAGAGGTATGGATATATCAGACCTAATAATGCATGCGGGATAAATATTTTTCCACTTCTCTTATATAAAGAATAGTAATAAGAGAATTTACTTCATGATGCATATGGTATAACTCTTTTTTATAATTTAGAGAGTTTTGAAGTATTGCATTCTTTCATCGATAGATAGGATCATTACACAACCAACAGCATCACACCAGTCATCATTACATATTCAAACATAGAATTATGCTTGAAAGATAATTGTTTAAGGAAATAATTCTAGAGGTTTCTAAGATTCAACATAATTTGAAGGTATCATAGGACAAGTAGAAAAGTTATGCAAATAAGACTAGGGTGAATAGAAAATTTAAAGTTGGGGATCATATTTACCTTAGAGTGAAATCAAGGAAGAGTTCTAGAAAGCTTCCAAGTTGTGCCAAGTTGGAAACTCGTTATTGTGGGTCAATTGAGATACTTTATAGGATAGGGTCAGTTCAATATAAACTTGAATTTCCTGTTGATATTAAAGGTCACTATGTTTTCCATGTTTTTTATTAAGAAATTTTTACATGATCCTAACCATGTGGTCTAGGTGGAACAAGAAGGAGAGTTCTAGGTAGATCCCTTGTGCTTAAAATAGAATTTCTTTAGAACCAAGCCATCATGTATGTAAAGGTGAAATGGAATTGCTTTGGTCCAAATAAGGCTACATGGGATTTGGAGCATGTCATGACAATGGAATTTTTTCTATGATGCCAAGGTGCATAATGTATAGTGGAATTTCAAGGGGGGTGGATGTAATATCCAAGTTTTTACCCTTTGTATGTTTTGGATATAATGGAGAGAATCAAGATATATGAATGACCTCGTGTATAAATGATGTAATTACAATGTATAAATTCCTAGTGCAGAGATCAAGGCCAAGGCCCAACTAGTGAAGGTCTAAGCATGCCTTCTTAATAAATATGATTTTGATATATCATGAGGAATACTTACCATTGTATTCTCAATATATATAAACAATATTTGATAAACAATATAAAGGTTTAAGGCAAGTTTCCAATAGCACAATATGGGCTATGAGTCCACTATAAGGGGAAAGAAAAGGGGGGTCTAAAGGGATGACAAATAGTCCTAAGTTCCCTAAGTCTCATGCCCTTCATTTTCTCACCATGTTCCTTATTAAAAACAAAGTGACCAATCATTGAATGTAGGGAGTCGTTGGTGGGGAAGTCGACTTTCCATATTTATGAGGATGTGTGGCTTAAGTACAAGTTATGAAAAGTGTAAAAGGGTCCATCCCCATAGGAATTCAAAACACATGGAAATTTAAACCATCTTCTCTTTTCCCATGCACTATGTCAATGTAAATTCAAAGGAATTTATTCATTCAATGGGATTCAATAACTCTCTTGCATTCCATGAGATTCCGTTCGTTCATTTGCTTATACATTCCCATGCCATACTCAAAAGCATTCTCATGATAGACATTCAAATTCGAACATGTAACTAACCAAATGGAGATAAGGAAGAGAAAGTAGTGATCGAGATATATGTGGAAATCTATAAAAAATTATAGAGGCTAGGTTGATACAAAATAATTCCCAGTCCCTTCATATTGCTACTCATCAAATGCTCAAGAGCCAAGATATCACTATGATGGGTTAATGTGAAATACATGCGACGAATTCTACTCATTTTACATACACGAAGAACACTAAAAAGGGAGAAGGGTTTCCTAATGGATTATTGAATAGAGGAATAAAAGGTATTCTAGTACGCTTGATTGAATATTTAGCATAGAAAGGGTATATTATCAGTGTCATGTGGATAAGTCGAAAGGAGTGTCATGGATGGGTCGTTTAAAAGATTGTCTAAAGAGTTTTGTGTTGAACAGTTTGGTTGAGCATGAGAGAAATCAGGTTGGGTGAGTAACCAAAGTGTCTTTACCCATTTCCTTCACTGTGGTAACTTCATAACCCAACTTGGGGTTGGAATCTCTAAATGATTGCATATGGTTGGGTGGAAAATTACCCACAAACACCTAATTTCTTTGGGCCAACTTGTTGAAAAGAGAAGTGTTCCATCTCCTCTACAAATTCATTCTTTAGAAATGGGATTTATGAATATATAAGTTATATTCTTTATTGTTGCATGTCTTTGTGATTCAAATTTCCTTAAATTTTATTCAATTAGAATTACATTTTTCATTTGAGTTTTATTATGACTTTGATATCATATTATGCATTTGAACTTGAATGGTAATTGCCAAAATATGTTCAAAGTATTATTCTAGATTGACATGGTTGTAATCCATACACCAACCTAGCAAAGGGCAGGACCGAATTGGAGCTTACAAACTGGTAGGAATTTTTCTAGAGTCGAAGTGATAGCTATGACTAATGCTTGTTTGGCCTTTTTTGTTTTATTCAAAATGTGTTCCTTCCTTGTAGAACAATGGACCACATGTATTGAAAGGTGGATCTAAAAAATTGTTTGTTTAGACTTAGTTCAAAATGTTTTCAAATAGGTTAAATTTTTTTTCACATACAAGAGAATCCTTGAAATTGGTCACTTAGGTTCTTTGGAAGAGGTCAAATGGCTTCTCTTTTTCAAAATAGAATCTCTCTTTCAAATAGGATTGATGGTCTATCAAATCCTTTCAAAATTGTCATTTTAAAAAGGATCGAACGTTTATCAAGGCCTATGAAATGTATATTTTGAAGCAACCTAAGGGTCTATCGATCATTTCAAAAGGTGTTCTTTTGAAGAGGTATGATGGTCTATCGAGGCCTATCGAAAGATGATATTATGAAGGAGATCAGTGGCTGTGACATTTGGGGTCACATATGTTCCTTCAAAGAGACCAATAACTTTTACATCATGTAATGCCCACCAAGGAAAAAAGTGAAATATTGAATGCAAATGTACAAGCAGATTTAAACACAAGATGCTACCATACCCAATAAGATGCATAAATAACCAACATCACATCAACTACACATTAACTAGCAATACAACACATCAATATTAACCACCTATATTACTTTCTAATAGGAAAGATGTTATTTAATCAACATAAGATTAGCCATGTTTAACACAACTAGAGTTTTGTGTGAAACACATTTAATTTAAATATATTATAGATAACCTAAGCAATCCCACTTTCAATATCTAAGATCGGCATACAACATACAAGAATTAGAGCATAATTTAGTTTAAAAATTAGTTATTGATGTTTATGGCGTGCAATAATATAAACAGTGTTTTTTATTTAAAAAGAAAATCTTCATATTTAATGGAAGGGCAATAATTGAATGTGACCCTATTTAATTCAATTATTATATATATCATATATTTTTTATGATAAAAAACCATAAAATTATTTATGAATTTGTGATATATAATTTTTTTATAGAAAGAAATGCCCAAAGTTTTATTTCTTACTTTTTTTTTACAATATATTATATTTTTTAATGATTAAACAACCAATAAATTATTCATGAATTTGCGATATATAATTGTTTTTTTTATGGAAAGAATGCCCAATGTTTGATTTCTTACTTTTTAATCATTCTTAATAGGATTGAGAAATTATATAGGAGAAAGTTCTTAAGTTCACATGAGTTTTGAAGAGTATAAAAATCTATGTAAGTTCTTTAGTTCACATACGAGTTTTGAAGAGTAGAAAAAATTAGGTAAATTTGTTGATTATAATGACCATACAAACAACTTAGTTAACTTAACAAAAGAATTGATACCTTACAAATAAACTAGAAAAAGGGTGTGATGACCAACCCTATATACTTATAACTTTAATAGAGAAAAGCAATATTTTGGAACCTTAGATTTTGTAATTTTTGTTTAGTTATATTAGATGTAAAAAATGTGGAAAAAGAAGTATCATTTGTGTTATGATGTATGTCAAGTTTTTGGCAACTTATTTTATTTTATTGGATATTAGAACATATATTTATGCAATTGAATCTATCGTGAATATGATTTTTTTTATAGAACATTGCAATAAGTTCATTGTGATGACCAAAAACATAATTCAATTAAATGATAAATCTATTATACCAAAAACATATAAACAATATTACTAGATGTCAACTTTGTTAATTGGTTTATATATATTTCTTTGTATAGATATTAAAATAAAAATAAATCTATAAATATTTTAAAAGTCACCTAAAAGTTTAGGTCAATAAATATTTCCCTTTGAATTGATTTATGGAATCTATTAACTTGCTTAAAATGATACTCTCAATGTTTATCAAACAACACTACAATCCTATGGCCTCTCAAAATCCCAACTTATTGTGGTACTAACTCCATATTGATGAGATTTTGACATTCCTGGAAATTAACAATGATTCGCACCAATTCATGAAAATTTGTTTAAAACCACATTGAGAATTGGAGGAATGAATGGGAATAAAAACACTCCAAGGACATCCATGACTTCAAAAAAACGACAAGGGAATAAACTCAAGTAGAGAAACACAAGGGTCAACTAATGCAATTGGAAATTATGGAGGAAAGTAATAGAAACAGGCTACAAGAAACTGAAGAGAAGGTAGAATTGTTACAAGAAAGTGACATGAAATGGGAGCTAGAATAAAGATTTGGCTTTAAGGAGTTATGGAAATTTGCATCCCCTACACTCAATGTTGGTTCATTAGGTTTGGATCAAATGGTAACATTAGAAGAAGAAACAATACCACAAAACATAAAGCAAGCACGCAACCAAAATCCAACAATTCACTAGCTAGAAGCAAATTGAATACCCCTAGTGAGTGTGTCCAAAAAAATTATAATTTCATTGGAGTTTTTATAGTTCTAGATCAAATGGTGGCATTAGAAAACGAAACATTACAACAAAACATAGCAAGCATACAACCAAAATCCAACAATTCTCTTGCTAGAAGAAAACATAATACCCCTAGTGATTAAGGTCCAAACAAAATATAATTTAACTGATGTTTTTCAAATACATTGCTTTGTTAGGATAGTACATAAGGCATAATACAAGCCGGTTAATTAGCAACAGCATTATAACTTTGAAAATAGGGTAGAATGGCAATAGCTTTAGACAAATTTGGAAGATTTTTTGATAGCTTCATTCTCCAAATTTGGTATTAACCAGTTTGATAGTTTAGCTACAATCCTTTTAAATACAAAAAGTACATATTTCTATTAAAATAAACATGTTTTTTCTAACATAATTTATGTCTCATTATATTAATAACAAGAGTATGTACACCTCTGTAAACTTTAGCAATTACATTGTTGCGCAGAAGGAGAATCTTTGCCCCAGAAACAAGGAACTCATACACCAAATTGGTGTCTAGCTTGGTTGTGAGCTTAAAAATAAATTATTATTAATATTATTATAATAAAAATGCGACTTGTTTTTTTTATTTAGAGAAAAAAAATTGTACTTATATCATATTAATATTTAATTACTGTTACTGAAATTGAAATTATTTGTTGGCAATAATACCTCAAATATAATAATATTTGGTGCATGAATTTTGTCATTATTAGTCATTGGTAAATTACTTTTTTCTTTTTTTCTTTTTTTCTTTTTTAAAGAAAAATGGACATGTCATTTTTGTATCTGTCATGTGTTTTTTTACAAAAATATTCCTCCTATATTCTTTTGAAAAAAACAATATAGTCTAGTCAAAGTGGTTATGGGATGGAGTCTTATCTTTGCCTCCCACATTCTATTATCGTAAATAGCATGTTGAGTTCATAATTAAGTGATATGTTGGGCTCATAATGAGTATATTGTTGTAACGACTTTGAACATATGCTTCGACGAGGAAACTTTATTTTACGAAAGGCTTCCTTCGTCAACTCTAATATTTTGTGCACCTATTATTGATACTACTATACACTTCGGCTAGGATGCATTTTTTATGAAGGTTTTCTTCGTTAACTCTAATTCATTTTTAATGCCCTTATATGAGGTAAGCATTATGTGAGATGTGATGAGAAGTGAAGTGGGGTTTACAGAGTGGGAGGTCGTTGAACTCTTAGCAAGCCTCCTTACAGATAGTTAATTATATGTGATCTAGCCTTGTGGCATCAAGAATCTAGGGTTTACCCTAGAGTATCCTCAAATAAGCGAAAGTGTGGGGATTTGCCCCAAGGTAATTTGCTTGGACATAAAAATCTCTTGAAATAAATATGCTTTTCTTGTGTTTTCAAGAATTTAAGAAAGATTTCTTTGTTGTTTTACTTGCAAATTTGTCTACAGTGTTACCTCCTCATATCATTCTCATGCAACTAATGTCTTTTGATATACATATTAATCTTGTTTAATGAAAACCTATTATTATTACCTTTAATCTACTTGTGTTCTTATGCAAGGCACTAATTAATATGTGCAATCATCATAAAATGTTCACCTAAACATATTAGTGCTACCTCCACATCTCATTCTCATGCAACTAGTGTCTTTTAATATACTCGGTAATCTTATTTAATGAATACCTATTATTATTATCATTATTATACTTGTTTGTTCTCCTGCAAGGCGTTAATTGATTTGCACAATCATCATAAAGTGTTCACCTAAACATATTAGTGCTATTGTGTAGGTGATCCAATGATAGGTATGGTAACCACAAGTAAATCTTGCACTTGCACTACTAAACATAGTGCCCTAATATCACTACATGATCTTGATTAACTTCTTAAATGTCCAATATGCAATAAGTACAAACATCCATGCATCAAATCAAGCCATTCACAAGGGTTCATTTCCTCCCTCATACATTGTCACTCAATCATACCCTCCAATCCACCTCCAAATCATAACCTCATAATTTGGATGGTCTTACTCACCATGGCACGAGCACACTATCACAATTAATATTAAAGTCACCATCAAAGCCCACATCATAGCTCCAAGGGCTCCAAGGGATTGTGAGTACAGCTTCA
>LPNX010338419.1:0-39501 GCA_001517045.1 Pseudotsuga menziesii | reverse complement strand
CACACACATATATAAATATATGTCTACAGTGCCCCCAACGTACCGAAGTACCCTGTTTCAAAAAGTGGCGTCCCCGTCCCCGTCCCCGTACCAGTACTCGTCCCCATACCCACGTTTTCTGGCAACTTAGGAACAATAATATCCCCTCTGAATCATAACCGAGCATTACAAAGTACTAATTTCATAGGATCAAACATGTAAAAGATAAATAAAACACTAAACAACTGTAAGCAATAAAACACTGTATCTTCTAAACACTAGTAGATCTCGAGATTGCTTAAAAGTGACTATGCTTTTATTTTCTTCAATACTTCCGGAATGCCTAATGGTCCCTATTGCCTGCATATGACTTGTATCCAGTGTAGAACTCATACTTTTAGACAGCAGCAACTTCCAGGAAAGAAAAACAGAAGTCCACCATGGCCACAAAGTCGGTAATGGTAGACACAAATCACTCGGGATAAGAGTACGACACGTCATATTTGAGATTTAAGGTGACGAAACAGAATAATAAATAATACCTGAACATGTCCTTCAAATTATTGTTATGCATATTCGTACTACAAACTTGGAGCAAATTGTCCACAAAAAAATATGCTCAGTAAATTTTAAACAAATACTAAACTCAATAATCAAATACAAAACCGAATTCTAGCAAAGTAGTAAAACTAAAATATACATACTCGTATATGCTCTTATCTTTAAAATATATCACATACAAAGGACATAATTTGAGACCACTGGATAGCTATTTTCTGAATGATTTGAACTTCCCCATAAATTACACTGCATTTTTGTCATTATATTTGCCTTAATTACAATTTGGAAAAAATTTCAATGAAACAGCTCTGCAGAGTGCAACCACAATGTCACTAAACAGTCCCCATATAAAATAGATGTTACTTTTCCAATACAAAGCATTTTAACTCCAAAATTTCTTGCCTTGGAAAACTGAAAATAATACGATGTAGTTTTTTCCAAAATATTTACCTCAAACACATTTTACAAATGTGTTTATCCACTATCATATTTCACAACACGTAAGTTGGGAATAATCAGTAAAATTTAATACTTAGGCAGCATCAGTCTGAAATGGATTCGGAATTTCATCAGTTCCATCAGTTGGAGCAACAAGCATGACTGCAGTTCCTCGACAAACCTGTCAAATATAAAACTGTTACGACAATTATTTGAGTAAAGGCTGACAAAAAAAAATAGTTCACAGATTCCTTTGATACAAAAAACATATATCATACTTCAGTGCGATTATGAAGTATTGAACTTTAGATCTTACTTATGCTTGGTTTTTCTAATAAACCTCTAGTAACATCTGCCTTCTAAGGACCCTCCATATCAACGATACATGTTACAACTGCATGGGGGCTATAATAGGAACAGGTCTCATCTCCCTCTTTGAAGAGATGCATTTCCTACAAGAAACCCTAGAGAAAGGGTTTCTTGCAGTTCAATGCAAATGGGAAGCACCTTTCGAGGAGAATAAGCATAGCCTCAAAATACACTTGCAAGCTACCAGCAGATGGAAAACCAGTGTTCCTAGGATGGAGGAGGCACCTCTGATAAAATGAAAGCATGGATTGAAACTTCTCACTCCCAGTCTCAACCATGAGGGAATAAGTTGGTTTTGCATTGATAAGATGGTTGTTTTCTCCAGTATAAAGCTGCAAAGCATACCCCTACTTGGTTCAAATATCCAAAAAGTGGCTCATACAGCTCATACACCACAATATGCAGCTCAGACACCATCATATGCAGCTCGGAATTTCTAGAAGAAAATTCATGGCCAGACAGCACTCTGGAGCCAGACCATACTTCAGCTAAAGTTCAGGTTTAAGAAGATAGAAGGTCAGGCCCTCAGAATATGCAGAAGGAAATTTGTATAGCCAAGGAACTGGATCACAAACCTCTCAGGTCCAGCATAGACCATGGACAAATGAAGACAAGATAGCCAGATAAAACTCCATGTCTTCCATTTGCAGCAGCAAGTATGACCTGGCCTTTTGATCTGTGTTTGGATTAATTATAATCCTCCCTTGACCACCAGTCTAAATGCCATTTCCTAGCTTAGGAGTATGTTGCCACTTCATTATTGCCATGGGAAATTCATCGAGGGGCCACCTACTACCTGATGCACCAGTTTGCATGAGTTTGGGAGCCTCGGAAACCAATCCCTACAATTTAGGAACCCACACCGAGTCTTGCGAGTCCCACCATCAATTCACCCTAGTCTGTGTTGATTTATGCTCCAATGGGCATCAGTTAGTTCATCTTCAATTAGCATAACACCACATTTGCATGATTCAAGGGAGTTAGGCGCCTTCGCTCACCTACCTTGGTCAGTTAACCGATTGTGAACTGATTCAGTTGTCCGGAGTTGCACTAGTGAGCCTCAAGTGGTGATTTTCCCACAGTTAGTGAAATCTGGAATCGGTCCAAGTCATGGGATTCAAATCACTCCTAGAGGATTCGAATTTCCTTCATTGTATTATATACAAATTAATAATTATGTGAGTAATGTTATGCTGACAATTTTTTGTCTCTTGACTATTCAATTGCACCATGACTGTTTGATCATTCTACATTGAATTTCTTCTTCCTACTTCAACCTTCTTTCACAAGTGAGGTTCCATCAAGCCTGAAGATCATGAAGCTTTGTTAATTTAAACATGGTATCAGAGCAGGTAATCAGACCAACTTCAATCCTCGGAAACTTCCATTGATGCACCAGAAGCAACTAGGTTCCACATAATTCTTGGTATCTGTGACTTGCTCCTCTTGGATTTTATCCAGAAAAGTCAAGCCAGGTGTGAAGCACCCTGATAATGTACACATGTCGAAGTAGAGAGTGACTGAATCGGTTTTCCTTTGAATTGAAGTGTTTTTGCGGGTAAATTGAAGAATTCAGAAGAATTGTGTTGCTCCTTGAAGTTGCAAGATGGAGAATTCAGCAGCCTTGACACCTAGGATCCTCACACTCTTCAACTATCTTGATTGGAGGGCTGATATGCAGATTGTGTTGCACAACAAAGGTCTCTACAGGGTCACCATGGGCAAGGAGGTCGAACCTTAGCAGCCTCTTGAGAAGTCAAAGTATCTGAACAAACTACATGAAGCATTTGGTTTCATGTGCATTCATATCTCCAAGGAGTTACTCTTCCACCTAGATAGATTAAAAACTCCAAGAGAAGTATGGCAGAAGCTCGAATCATTGTTTGGCAAGCAGGATGAGTTGACAGGTCATATTCTGAAGAATGAGTTGGTTGCTCTTCAACCTAGCAACTTCGAAACCATTCAACAATTCTTCACCAAGTTAAAATCATTGGTCATGCAGTGCAAGCAGTGTGGGATTGACAAGAAAGATGAGCAATTGGTGCTCTCTATTCTGAGCAAATTTGGCCCAAAATTCTCATTGTTCATATCCACCTTTCACTTCAGGAGGCTGACAACTCCAAATTGGCGAATGCCATCCCTTGATTCCTTCACAGAATCTCTTCTTCAAGAACAAGATAAGCTGATACAGATGGGAGCCCTCAGAGCCTCCAAAAATCAAGCTCTCTTGGTTGGGGAGACAAAGAATGCGCAAGCAAAGGGGAAGTAGAAAGGCAAGGATAAGATGGAGCCTTAGGCTCGAAGAAGGACAAACATCAAAGGTTTGACAAGGGAAAGTGCTCCTACTGTAAGAATGGAAACCATACAGAGAAAGGTGATATGAAGAAAACCATAGATTAGATGTCAAGACTCCTTGAACAACATAATATTTTCCTCCCTGAAGGCGCAAGGAAGACCGAATATTATGAGAAATGCCATGCACAGAAGACTGGATTTTCAAAATCTCAATCCTTCCTCAGTGATTCAGGACTCCAACCACATGGTTTCCTTCAAAGAATCATTCTCTTCATTAAATTTTACTGATGGTCCAAGTATTCACATGGGTGATGACACTCAAATCCAAGTTGAAGGGAAGGGTATAATAAAATTAGAGCATGGAATGTTCAAAAATGTCTTATGTGTGCCCTCTATATGTCTTATATGTCTGTATTGGGTATGACTGCTAATTTGAATAAAGAATTTGAGGTCTATTTACTTCGACCTTAAACGTTTCTCTCAAGGTACGTAAATTGTTTACACAGTTGACTTGTCCCTTCGGTGAAAAGATCAAACCTAAGTATCTGAGTATAAGGCTGACTCAAATAATGGTTACGATTTTGTTGATGTCTCCTATACATTATTTTATGTTTTTACTGTACATGGCATTTGAGATTTATTTTACTGTACATGGCATTTGAGATTTATTAGTTTACTGTACATAGCATTTGATGATTCTTGAGGACCAACTTTAAAGCAGTGACCAAATAGAGCGTTAAGTTGAAAGAGATGAAAATTATGTTTTTGTTTTATTACAATTTAAATTTTATTAAGAAGTACTATTGTGAATCTAAGTTTAGATATTCATGCAATTAAGTTTACTACTTGTGTTAAAACTCATCTAACCCTTAAATTTCAACAGTAAACAGGGCACTAAATGGGTTCCCATCTAAATGAGAAACATTTGTCCAGGGTGTTTATGCTCGGGAGAACCTACCCTCATAGGAAAGACTATGGGTTGACTATATCCAGGAGGAAACTCAGATGGAGTCTAAGGCTAGCAGGCAGGGAGGTGACAGTAAACATGCCATAATTGGTCAAGTGAGGAAGGGAAGAGATAAAGGACCTAGCAAGGGTAAGATGAGGGGTCTGGAGTCAACCTCACATCCAAGGAAGGACTTGAGTAAAATTAAGTTCTTCATAAGTCATAAGAACAGAGATTATGCATCACAGTGTCTAAAGAAGAAGGGTAAAGGGAAGCAACAGCACTAGGTAGCAGCCTCAATTGAAACTCGGATGAACAAGTTTGCCTCCAAGTTTGAGACGGATTTCTTGATGGTATCTTGCGTCTCTTCCAGCACAATTCCGAAGAACGCTTGGTATGTGGACAGTGGAGCATCAAGGCATATGACATTAGCGCAACAACTATTTTCAAGTCTAGCAGAACATGTCTCAAGAGTTCAAGTCGAGCTTTGTGATGATGCCAAGTATCTAGTAAAAAGAGTTGGTACTGTTATGCCATATACTGTATGAGCATACTAGAACTTATTTTTTCTTTCAGCTTCCTTCAACATTTCAAACTTCTATGGTTTCAGATGATATCAGTGTTTTAATGATTATGATATGATGCTACCCCATGCCAAAATACTTGCTATGATAATGTTGTATTTTGTTGCTTCTACATGATCATGCATATGGTTATTTTCATAAATATCGCTAGTAGTATCAGTCATAGGTTGACATGGGCAAAGGATATTTGATTTATTTATGTACCATGGACCAAGATGACACTTGGTTTTGCAAAAATTATTTCCCCTTCTTCGGTTTCATAATTGGCCATTTCCATTATCCATCATCATTTCACTTTGATTCTACATCCTAATGGTTAGAAAATTGTCTTGAAGAACTTTTGATCTCCCCCTTTGTATTCTCATAACCACAAGTGCCTCCATGTTTTCTCTGTGTCTCAAGCCCACTTGTGTTCTAATGAATCTTGCGATGATTCAATAAGTTCCCATATATGCTCCCTTAGGTTGGCTGCTATTAAACAAAAAACGATACCATTGAGCAATGTTTCCCATTCGATCCAAAACAAGAAGGCCATTCCCCTATAATGCCTGAAAAAGGGTAATGGAAAACAAGCTCCCAATCCAAGAATCTTATACCAAAAGCTGTTGAAGAAGAACAATTAGTACAAGTCTTAATGAAATCAAGAGGGACCAAGAAAACTGCAAAAATTTAGCAATCAAAAGAAAAGAAAAAAGAAAATCCTGCAATGCTTTACTTGCACATGCCTTCAATAAAATCAAGGCTAAGGTCTCCTCACCCAAAGTACAAGAAGAAGAAAATAAAAGAGGAGTTTTATTGCTAAAGTCAAGGGGGGAAATACCTCATAACACATTCCCTTACTGAGACACATCCCTATGGTATGTATTTTGGTGAAGATTACAAAGGCAACCTGATTCCCATATCTTGAGTCATTAAGTTGATTGAAAACCATTCCACTTGTCTAACCTTGGTTGAGTCATTCACCTATGTGTTGCAAGTACTTAACGTTATTATGGTTATGATATGATTCTTAAATGTTATTAACCTTTAAGATATGATGATAAATGTTATTGACCTTTAAGATATGATGATAAATGTTATTAAACTTGGTTGAGAACTAAATGTTGCAAGTACTTAAATGTTATTATGGTTATGATATGATTCTAAATCATTTATCTCATGAATCTTGTGAAGATACTTATGGGGTATATAATCATGTCTACATGAGCTATGTTATATGATGACTCACACTTATGATTAGTTTGCTTGTATTCATTACGCTTTGGCTTGTAATACAACATTATTTTATAATTTCAAAGCTTCAAAGACATCATCATATGGTCTTCAGACTTCTACAGTGGTTCTAGTATTTGGTTAGATAGTTTTAACAAGTATGATGTTTTCAGCAGTTTGACTTGATCAGCAAGGCAGTATGATTGATCAATAGGACTAGACAGCAGATTTGATATTGGTGCCATGCTCAGCTGTCAGATACTTTGGCTTTGGAAGTCTTTCGGATCAAATTCCCCTTGGTTTATGTCATTTCTGGACTAATAGGCTTTAATTAAGGCTTTTGCCTAAATTTTGATTTAAAAAAACCTAAGGTTTGATTAATTAATTAAGCCATAAAAGCAATGTTTTAAAAGTCAGACTCGGACTCGGCAATGACTCGGCCGGTTTGATTTTAATGACTCAGTTTACTAAAAAACATTTAAAATATTTAAATTTTAAAGAAAAAATATATTTTAAAAATTATAATCCATCATTCTAAAGCATTAGAGACAAAACATTCAAAGTATGATCATATATATACCATATAAGGGTGAACATATCAAAATTGCACAAAGGGTATTGTGCCAATGTGCAAGGCTGCAAGCCGCAAATACATAATACATGTATGAAACTCTGAACAAACCCACGCAGGCACTGAAGTTTGAAGTTAAACCCACGCAGGGACTGAGCCACACTCATGGTTAACACTCACGACCCAATACTTCAGTCTTCAACTATCAGATGAAGACCACGGTCTTCAGCCACAGTCACAGGTAAAGTCTGGACAGTCGGCATCAATTATCAGAGACCAAGGTCCACAAACGAAGCCGCGGGCAGGTAAGTTAGGGAGTTAAAGTGTTACCGTAGTTAGGGATTAGGTTAGATTTAGGTTAGTTAATTAATAAATTTTAATTAAAAAAAATTCCAACTCGGCGAATTGACCATTAACTCGGCCGAGTTAGTCGGTTCAATATCGAACCGGGCCGAGTTGATATCAACTCGGCTGGTTCGGTACCGAACTGGCCATCCGACATGAGTTAAAGGCCGATTCGGCTCGGCTCGGGGTCAACTCGGCCGAGTCCGAGTCGTCTCAGGCCGAGTTTTAAAACATTGCATAAAAGAGATATTCTTTTGATGATTTGGCATGGAGACTCATCTTCAAAGTCTATGTGGAAGCTTTTTCGACTTTCAATGATCACACGGCATCTTTTGGGCCCACTAAAGGAGGGTGAATTGACCAAGGATGGCATATCACTATGAGGGGCTATTTTACTTGAGGAAGATACATTGCATGTACCCATTTGTTAGTTCTTCCACTACTTGACATGGCAAAGTGGTCCACTTATTTCCTCTCATCCACTTGACATGGTCCAAATTAGTGATTTGCCCCACTTAGGAAGGTGACTTGGCATCTACATGAAAGCATCATTGTAATTATTGTAATATCATTCGTTGATCTATTTTCTTGAGATCATCACTCCACGCAATGTAATAACTCATTGACACTTCCAAATTAGCAACTCCTTGTCTTATTAAAAAGGTGATTTCATTTGGAGGGGGTTGAATGTTTGGGAATTGGAATAAAGAACTTTTTCGGAAATCCTTGTGTAATGTTCTTCATGTGATTGAGCTCTTGTGGATCTCTATTTCATGGTGATGTTGGTAAATTTTAACCAAGGTAACATTGTGATGTATTAATTTCCATGCAAGCAAAGGATCTTGGATTGCTAGTTGCCTCTAGGATTTAATAAGGTATTTATCTTGTAAGAATTGAATTCCTTGTCCTTCATTCTAATAGATCAAGTATTTTATTCTCGCATGTTTATTTTAATTTGATTTAGTTCAGAACTAACCATTTGGATCGTTGATCTTCCTTGTATTTGGTGATTTAGCTAGATTATATTGAAGCAAGGTGAATTCAAGAAAACCATTGGTTATGTTATGTGTGAATATCAAGAACCTCCTCTTCAATCATTTTTATCAATGTTGTTGTTATGAAACACATATAACTCCATAGCCCTTCACCATTCTATAAAGGCACTTGGTCTTTGAAACCCCTCTTTCCTCCATTCTATTTCTCACTCTCCTAGTTGCTCACTTCAACATCATACTTGGCTGAAAGACAATTCTTCTCCCTAAAGAGTTTCGCACCCCCTTCTTTTTCATCATTTCCAGCTCATAACATCAAAGTTGAAGAAGTGAACCACACACATAATCAACTCAAGAACTATAACCTAGGATCTAAAATTAACCACATCAAACTATTCGTTAAAATGTCTTGTTTTTTGGTTCATTGTATATGGTGAATGCTTATAACTTGTTCTTTACGCTAACACTCTTTTGCAGGTATATTCTTTATACAACATTTTTTTCTATATATTTGAATGTTATATCATTCTATAGCTGGTAGCTTTGAAGAGAAAGATTTAGTTGCATGCAAATCATTTTGCTAGCATTCAAATAACTCCTTTTGCGATTGGTGTTCATACTTTCATCTCTGCATCTAATAAACAGCAATTTAATCAGTGATAGATCTTAGCATTGTGCAAATTTTATGCTCATATAGCCTAATTTGCACCTCTCTTTTAATGAGCTATTTTTTGCATGTTTACTATTGTTAAGATCTAGTTTCATAGAGTCACACTTTTGCATGCGTTAATGCCCTTAATTTCTAGCATTGTATAGTTATTAGATCAAGTAACTCTCATCAAGCAAGATCCATACCTTTACTCTTTAGATCTGAAACTATATGCTCATTGTTGCTAGCACACATACACATAACACAACTTGATCATATCCATCAACACTAAATTGGACTTGTATAAATAACTGTCAATCAAGATGTATCATTTTCCTATTTCAAGAAAAAATTGTGAATACATTGTTAAAGTTCGTGTAGCTGCAAGACCCATTCTCAGAGAGGATGGTACCCTAGACAATTAACTAGGGCAAAGTAAGACCCTAGAAGGTACCCTAGGGCCCCGAGTAGTCTCCTAGGGATCTTGGTCTGGGACCAAGTAGGTTGATGCCATGGAAAAATCCCCTAGCATGTGGCTAGGGCCCCTATGTGCCTCTAGGGTATTATACTCTGCGACCAGGGACATGATGTCCAAGTAGATCCTGCAAGTAGAGACAGAGACATATTCTAATCTGAGACCAAGGACACGATGTCCAAGTAGGTCCTGCAAGTAGTTGATCCACTTTTAGCCTGGAACTAAAGCTTAGCTTAGTACTAAGGACCATTCTCTGTGAGAATGGAGGAACCGGTCGAGGTCCAGGACTGAAACTCAGCCTAGGGTTGAGAGCCATTCTTTAAGAATGGAAAATGATGATGTGTGATGTCCTCTCTCCTAATCGGTACTGTTAGGTTGCTTCTCAAGGGACTGGCCACCCCTTGATGGTATCCCTAGCACCTAACCCTTAGGAGCAGTATTGAGGACCAAAGGATCTTACCATCTAGTTTGGATCTTCCCCCTTATACAGTGATGATAAAAATATATAAAACAATGTACCTTGAGAGAGAAAAGATTACTAGTCTTGTTGGTCCTAAAGAAGTTGTGTGTCCACCTTTTATGGTTCACCTTATCTTGTGGGTATGTGGATTGTTTTATTGTGACCCCTTGGTTGTCTCTTGGACCTTTATCTTACTTGGTCCTAGCACTCTTACTTGTGTGTACCTTTGATTATGATGACTCCTACTTTATGGATTTTATTTGGTACACTATCCTAAGTGCATTTACTTCATGTTTTTAAAAGGACCATAGACCCACTTATTGTTTATGGTAAAACCTTTGACTGTTTACATTATGGTTTTATTATAAAACCATTGGACCTTTTATTATTGGTCTTATTTTATTTTTATGTTTTATTTTTTGGACCACTTTATTCCTAGGTAAACATAAGTGCTAGATTTGCGTTGGTTTATTTAAAGGTATCATTCAATTTACACATAAGTGAAAACTCGTGTCCATGTATGTGACTGGGTTTCTTTCGCTCACATCGCATTCCCGTGACTGTTTGTTCTTGCTACATCCACATTTGTGTGACTGGGTCATCCACGTGACTGGTTTCTTTCGTTGCATCAATGTGATTGTTTGTTTCTAGTTGCATCCACATCTGCGTGACTAGGGTTCTTGCACCACCCGCATCTGAATGACTAGTTTCTCTCACTGCATCCACGTGGCTTACTTTTCCCACGTGACTAGGATTTCTTCGCTGCAATATCCGCGTGATTTACTTTGTCGGCATGACTGGGCTTTCCTCGTTGCACCACTCGCGTGGCTTATGTGGGCTCTTCACTACTCTGTTACCTTGCAGCTTTATCTGCGATTGTATCCATGCGTGACCACTCTGCTAGTCCATGTCTGTCTGCTTCGCGCGTGATTCTTTGCCTACGTGACTATGTTAATCTCTGTGTGACTCCCAACAACATAACAATTTCACAGTGTGATTTTTTTCCTCAGCGTGGTCTCTACACTAGCGTGGTTTTTATTTACACATGGTAGTGTATACACCAGTGTGACTTCATACCTGTTGTGCATGACTTATATTCACCTTGTAGCTTGACTTCATCCCTATTCAATGTGATCACTTATCTACCTTCACTTGACTATGTAAGTCCCTGCCAATATGATTGTATCCCTATCAGCGGCATGATTGTGTGTCTCTTGTTAGTATGACGGTAATAAGTATGATTGTGCTGCTAATTTGATTGAATAATCTGAGGTCTGTTTACTCATGCTTTAACTCGCTCTCTCAAGGTACGTAATTTGTTTACCCAGATTGACTTGTCCCTTTGGTGACAAGATCAAACTTAAAAGTATCTGAAGATAAGGCTGATTTAAATAATGGTTATGATTCTTTAGTACTGTTATCTTCTGTACATTATTTATTATTTTGTTACTGTACATGGCATTTGGTGATTCATCTCAAGGACCAACTTTAATGCAGTGACCAGTAGAGTGTTAAAGTTGAACTAACTTTAACGCAATGACCAGCAGAGTGTTAAAGTTGAACTAACTTTAACGCAGTGACCAACAGATTGTTGAAGTTGAAAGAGATGAAAATTATGCTTAATTTTATTGCAGATCAAATTTATTGAAACTAGTACTATTCTAAATCCAACATTGTTTTGTTTATGCATTGAAGTTTATTTATCTACGTCAAATCTGAACTAACCCTAAATTTCAACATACATTTCAAGGTTGATATTTAGATTTAGCAAACTTGCTTTATGCTTGTCCAAACAATGAATAGATGTTGATGTTGTATTTTCATTACATGGTTATTATTGATGTTTAAGCAATATTTCTTATAATCAACATTGGACATATGTGGCATTTTTACATAGTATACAAAACATCATTTTCAACTCTTGTGGGTTGGGGTAGAAGACATGTTCTGACATCTATAAGCAACAACAAGGGTCTGTCATTAGGCTTCTAAATATGCGGTTGGGGGTTCATTATTGACTATAAATAGAATAGGTTCTTAAGCATAGACTATTTCATTTATTGGGGATTCATTATTGACTATGAATAAATGCCATAGTTGAAAAAATCGACGAGGGCCCAGAAAACATCATCTCGGCAACATCGACAAAAAAATGGGCAAAAATCGACAAACCACGGCAAACATCATAAAACACAAAATATATTCATTTTTTCATAATTTTAAAATTTAAACATATAAATATATTGGCACATAAATATAGAGAATGCACTGATATATATGATGTAGTGGATGCCAAATAAAAAATGATACATCCAAGTCGATACTAAATCTTGAACCCTGATAGTGATAGTTGTCCAATAGTACTCAAAATTGAATAACCAATGGTCCAATACAAAATGACATCACAAAAAGTCACAAAACTAGTAGCTAGTTTTTTGTCTATGTCTTTGATATCAATGCCCTCTTCCCCTTTTGCAGAAAAATATCACGGGTTGTTTGCCAGGCCTACCCCTAGCAGTAGAAGGTTTTGGCCCTGCACCAGATGTCAAACGGTGACTAGTGAGTGTGAATGTGGGACTATTGATGTTGCTCCTCCACTAACCATGGAAGTGCCTCCTCCATGATAGGCAGCTCAATCTCCACCCTCCACTTGAACAATACATCAATATTGTCCAAGGAAATAGCATCCATGTCGCGTGTTTTCTCCACCTACTTCATCCACAATTGGAGATTGTAATGGACATACACCAAGTCATTCATGCATGGGAAATACAACTTGTAAGAGGGTGATAAATAAATTTAATGAGTCTTGAGGCCCGAGTGAAACAATATGATAGAGGATCTTAAATTACAATGAATTTAGTTGCTTTGTTCAAGTTCTAACATGTTATGTTTCTTTGAGTGTATTTTATCAAATATACTCCAACTATGCTCACATCCAGAAGAGATACAAGTTTGGTTGAGGACTCGAATGGCAATTTTTTTAAATTTGGTGCCCTTACACCATACCATATGTCTCCAAGAAACACCTACAACAAACAAGAAAGAAAGAAAATTGGATTACATAATTCAAATTTCAACTTTCAAATAAAATTATAAAACACAGCTTAATCTTAAAAATTTAAAGTTCAAAATTTTAATTTGTAATCACTTACTTGGCATCAAAACGGTCCTTTCACGGCTAGCATCAACAAAGCCAAATAGTCCACTAGCGTCCTGATACATGTCCATCTCGCGAGTAATACTCTAAGGAGTCTCAACATCAGGAACCAACTTATTAAGACGTGAGATAAGCCCTTCCAACAATTTGCCATCATAGTCAAATTTACACTTGTAGGAAAAGGTGGGGTTGAGGAAAAGTGCAGCTGCATGAATGGGTCAATGGAGCATCCTGGTCCACCGACTATCAATCAAATCTCATAGCATCATGTATCTATTGTATCCCTTGGTACCCTTCCCCACATAATAAGGCCAAATAGTCTCTTTGGCCCTGTCCATGGCCTCATACATATATCCCATAGTGATCTTATCATTTTCAACTAATCTCAGAACCTTTACCAAAGGCTCATTGATTGAGCACACTACCTCCACTCCTACCCAAAAGGAGTCGATGTACTCCAATCTAGCAATTGCTCTCCCGTCCTCTCTCCTGCTATATGTGCAATCACGACACTCATCACAAACAAACATTTGCTTCTACTCAAACCGACATTGAAACAAAGACTGAAGAGAAAAGCAGTTGGTGGCAAAACGTGTGATTCTAGGATGCATCAATTCCCTGTTTCTCGTGCATCTCCTCATGAGGCTAGGAACAACAACATGGTTATAAATGAATTTGGAGACGCTCCTAGACTAATCAATGACCTACTTGATGAAGGAAATTTTCCCTACACCCTCCAACACCAAACCAATACAATGTGCAGCACATGGAGTCCAAAACAGTGAGGGGTGCCTCTCCATAAGAAATCTAATAGCAGCCACATAATTAGTCCCATTATCTATTATGATTTGTACCACATTGTGCAAACCGATCTCCTGGAGGATCCCATCCATCAACTCACATAATAGTGTTGCATCTTTTACATATCTTAATGCATCAACGAATTTGATAGACATGGTACCTTTAGGACAATGGACCAAGAAATTGAGAAGGGTCCTACCCTTTCCCTCTGTCCAACCATCAAACATCATTGTGCAATCAAAGCTCTCCCATGACTATTTGAAATCCTCCAACCTAAAGTTGTTGTCCTTCTTCTCTACTTGAAGAATTGGCCCCCAAATCTCCTTATATATAGGGCACTTGTACCTTAGGCCAATAATAGCAATGGCATCACACATTGGCTAAAAAAATGAATTTTTTTTAGAGACTAAGACACAAGTCACTCCAGAAAAGCATACTTCCCATAAGCCTATCTGCTTCTTCCTTCTTTTTTTAACAATTGACCTAATGGAAGGTTGTGCACTACTTTTGATCCATGGAACAAAGAAAGATGAGGTGGCCCTCCCAGTAGGTGAATCCGTGGTCGTGGAGCCTCTACCACTACCCTCAATGGGATGACTATATATCCCTAAAGATCTAGCCACTCCACCAACCGCAAGTTCAGCTTTGTTTGCGGATAACTCTTCCCTTTTTCTATCATTCAAGTGAATTGTAGCAAGGGCAGTTCTCATAATCTCTAGGGCAACTGCACTACAAAGGCGCATATCATGGCCACTGGGTTTTGTTAAATGGTACTTCAAACTATTAATCCCTCCTACCATATATTGTCCACACAATTTGCAATTCAAGCGTTGTCGATTTGTTCCATCTTCAAGGTCAACATATGGCCAAAATGGATCCAACACCTTTGGCATATTTGCAATGTAAATGAATAGCCTCAAAAATCAAACCTGGGGCACCCAAAAAAAAAAAAAATTACATTAAACCCCAATAGGAATAAACTAGCATCAAGTTGAATAGATTATTAGGGATTTAAAAAACCTCACATCGTTTCATGGGGTTGAAAATCATTGCAAAATGGAAAAAATAAGAGGCAAAATCTAAGGAAAATAAGAGGCAAGCATACTCGCGTACATCTATGGAAAAAATAGTAGTAACATTGTGGAATTTGAATACATACCTAAGATTGGGAAATTTGAAATTTCAACACCGGTTGGAAAATGAGGTTGAATCCTTGCTCCAATGAAAAAACCTTGATGTTGATGATGATGGATGTCTAGCTTCCTCCACAGTGATTGATGATGTTCACAAACCCTCTCCCTTCCTTCTCCAAATCGGCCAAGTCAAGATGAGGCAAAAATACCAAAAAAGTGCTTTTAAGCCCCACGACCCAACTGGAGTTGTGATTTTTTGGATCGTGACGCAATGTTTTCCAAAAAATAGTGTTCACGCGGTTCAATGTTTGGTAAAAATCACGATTTTTACCCTAGAAAATCGACGGTCCAAAAATCTCGCGAATTTTTTCGGGACATTGACGATTTTGCTACGGTTTTTTCAACTATGATAAATTCCCATGTCAAACAAAATGTGATATTGACCAAACAAAACAAAATGGCTACCCATAACCAGATAAACAAGGGAACATCTTAAAGTGCGTCAGAGTTAGAAGCAAAATCAAGGGAGAAGAAGAAGACAACATCCCCAACGAAACATTAACCATGGAGAAGGAACCCATACACGATCTGATAATCTCCTCTGGGGAGGATCCTGGATATTCTCTTTTAGAGAGAACAACAAGAAGACACACGGTGTAAAATACAAATTACGCTCTAATTTTCAAACAAGAACTGAATATAATACAATCTATGTCACGGGGTTCGGCGAATTTTTTCCATGAAATTCGAAATTCTCCGAACTTTATCCAAAAATCGAAATTCGTTTTAGTTCAGCGAATTTCAACGCTGAACTCCAAGACGAATTGAATCGAACTCCAATGAGCTTAATCAAATCGAATCCGAACTTAAACCGGATTTTAAAACGAATTTAGGGATAAATTCGAGGCAAATTTCAAACAAGGGTGAATTTTGTTTCTTTATATATATATTTTTTTACCTAACCCTACCGTCGTCCTGCCGCTGCATTCATCTTTTTGCTGGGTCCCCCACTTTGTGTTCTCATTTTGTTGCTACATAGCTCGTTCCCACATTCTGTAGACAGTTCTCATTTCGCGTGCTGCATAGCCTGTTTCTTGCTACCAATTCCCCTGCTCACAGTCGCTACCACAATTCTGAGTCTGCTACATTCAGGCCTTCAGCATTGTGCAGTTGCACAACTACCAGCAGTCTTGCACAGTGCAACTGCAAACTTGTGTGTCGTGTCTCAGGATCTCAGCAAACCACTGCCAATGCCGAAGTGAAGGTGACTCGGTCTCTCGACTGAGGGTACTGTGCAACGCAACAACAGGAAACTACTCACTACGGTGACCAGCATAAGACTCTACACTCTACGAGCCCACATAGTCAACTGCCCACTGCCAGCTGCTCGGTGGAGCTCCTACAGCTGTGTTCTGGATGTGAGTCGTGACTCGTGACGTTGTTTTGGGTCAAACACCGCACAGTGCACACTATAGCCACAGCCCACGGGGCCTAGTCGTCGTTGTGGCTCAGCCTGTCAGCCAGAGCCTTCAGGTAACACTGTATCCCTATTCAACCAGAACCCCTGTCCCTAGTTATGCAGCTTTTTTTTTTTTAATTTTGAACCAGGTTAGTTAAATATTGTTGTTTTTAAGTTAATAAACTTAATATTTTATAGGTTATGTAGTTAAAGACTTAAATTTTTCTACTGTTAGTATGTTCATGAATTAGAAATCTAGATTTTCAATTCCATTTCCAAATGCCAACTAATTAAGCTTACAAACAGACTGAGACAAGTCTTACAAATTCACTGATTTTTCAAAATAGAAAATAAATTCTAAAACATGGTTTACAAAACAACAAATGCAGAAGCATGGCACCTCAAAAATCAACAGCAGAAGCATGGAAGTATATGGAAAAACTGGATGGGTCTGGGAAGCATTTGAAATGCAAATTATGTGGCCATCAGTTTTGGGTCCTTAACAAGAGGGATGGGCCACCTACTTTCTACTAGTAATGAGTAATGGTAAAGGAGGTGGCGTTGAAGGCTACAAAAGGGCGCCTGCAGAATTGAGGAAGACACTTGAAGATGATTATAAAAATTAAAAGGAAAAACGAGATTAATGACAACAAAAAAAGAAGGATTCAAACAGAGATTGAAATGACTTACAACCCTAATTCCTCATTTTCTCCAAGCAGGGCTGTAAGTTCAACTCAGGTTCAGTCCCAGCAAACAAAATCAAGTGGGACAGCCTGGAAGCATGTACAGAAGCAAAAGGTTGATGATGCTATGGCTGGCATGTTTTTTGTAGCTGCTATCTCATTTACTGTGACCAGAAACCCTTACTTCATCAATGCATGTAATAAAATTTCTGATTTTGGAAAAGGATATGTACCTCCTAGTTCTGAAACGATAAGGACCACTCTTTTGAAGAGGTCAAAAGAGAGGGTGACGGGCAGATTATTAGTTATAAGGACCACTCCTAGTTCTTAATTTATTTGATCATGTTATTAGTTATAACTCATAAATTATAGCTTTTTTAATTATGATCATGTTGTAAATTTTAATTTCTAATAGCTGATTACAGACTATTATGATAAAATTTGTTCAATAGATGCATATATTGACGAAAATCTGCCAACATATATTTTTCTAATAGCTGCAAGCATACATATATAATATAATGATAATTCTGCTATATTTTTTCTGTTTCTTGATTTCACATTATTTTATGTTTTATGTTGTATTTCATTTTCCTCAAAGTGTGCATTCAACATTGAGCATAATGATAAAATCTGATAAATTTTCTTGATTAGTTAGTCATGTTATTATTATTATTATTATTATTATTATTATTATTATATGTGTGTGTGTGTGTGTGTGTGTGTGAACTGAATGCCGAACCTCATTCCAAACTTTATAAAAAAATTCGAACTTGAACCGAATTTCAAGCTCGCTGAACTCAAACTCGAACCCGAACCATGTGACATAGAATACAATAATAATGACAGCGTGCAGTTGGATCTAAATTGATGTAAGTAAAGGCCTTTAATCCTAGTGAGAATTTACTTTCAAATTCAGCTGTTTCAGGAAATAGGATGGACATATGTTGACTTGACCTTAAAATTGTTGCTTCAGTTCTATGAAATGGGACTGGGAAGTATAAGGACCAATTTAAACAATTGTATTATGAAAATGAAAATCAAGTAGACTGTGCAAAACACTTCACAAGTCCAGCAATCATATGCAGATTAATCTCCTAAATGTTGTACATCTTGACTCTAGTGGTCATAACACCAAAGAGAAAAAATTGAAATTTTGGCAATGGTTGCCTCACACTGCTGCATGTTTACTAGCTGTAATATGATTTCAGCATTCACAAATGCAAGGTGGTTCAAACTTCCAAAGCAAGCATTTCAACTTAAATTCCTTGTATCCAAGCATATTTTAGTCACTACTGCCTATGGTGATAGATGAAATAAGAAAATATATATATATATATATATATATATATATATATACTTGAGAAATAGCAGAAACAAACTTACAATAAGACCAAGTGGCCTTGTCTGATCAGTAGTTTTCAGAGGGTCATCTTGATCTGCAACATAAGAAAGTAATTAGTTTTAAACAGCATGAAAAATCAGCCTACCTAATGTCATCTAAAAGTTAGAATAACCCCCATGTCATGTTCAAAACACCCATTTCACTACATTGATGACTAAACAAACAGAACCTAAATGCATAATATGATGTGTATGGTTACAGAATTATCCCTAAGGCACTTTGTAACTGAGCAACCATATATATTAACTTATTAAGCCTTTGACACCCTTGGAATACAAATGAAAAAGATGTTTCACAGGAAAATCTGAAAGCTAAACCAAAAAAGAAAACATTCAGAAAATGCAATCTTGAGCAGTAGGACTTCAGATTGAGTCAGCAGAAAAAGGCAACAAAATATCTACTTTATTTTTATTATATTCTACTTATCTGAAAAAAAGGGCATCACCCATCGTGTTGACCAGTGCTTTGTTATCAATGATGTAACTTATAAGGATAGAGAGAGCATTGTGCAGCATTGGTAAGGGTTAGCTAAATTTTTAATTGACTACATTTTCTGGTGGTCCATGGTTGACCAGCTGGGCGGGAGACTACTTTTGAATAGGATGGTCAGGAATAGGATTGACTTGGACTTGGGGCGAGATCAAAGACATGCTATAGTTCCTCAGAGGAGCCCCAGCAGGAAGACAAATGTATATTAGACGTTCAACCTCTTGGCCCTGTGTTTACTCTATTAGAGAACATGGACAAAAATAACCATACTTTATTAAATATTTAAAAAGCTATTTACCCAAAAAAAAATATTAATCCTAAGAATTATTATAACAGTGGCTTCTGTACAACCATGTAGCCCTATGGATCTATTTGGGTGACCTGCAAGCATAGTCTGCAAGAAGCTTCAACAAGATTAAGCAGCCTAACATTCCAACAAGCCTAAACTCATCTTTGATAATTTTGTTGAATTTTATAACTTAGCAGTACAATTTTCGGATCTTGATAATGATGTCCTAATGATTATAATCCCACTTTTATCATTGCATAATGAAAATCTCAACATTCACTTGCAGTGGAAATAAAACAAGGATCACTGAAAGATAACCATGCACAAGAGACAAGGGTTTTTATCATGGTAAACCCAATTGGGAGAAAACCCAGCAACTTCTCTTAGAAGATCTTTCCAATAATAAGAGTACAACAATCATAACATGAAGAACCCTAATTCACAAGGGCATGTCGAACATCACCAGCTACATAGAGCAAACCCACGGGCATAGAGGGTGTGCACTTTTTCACAAGAAACCTAGCAAGAGGAAGAACTTCTAGAGATGATAAGTAACCCCAAAATTTTGATCCTTGATCTTTCACTATGCCCAGCCAAAATTGCGCACTAGTTGTGATTTGTCAAAATAAAGTGTTTAGCTGCTTATTTATACACGTCAAATCACTTGAATTTCACTTCTAGGTCGACTTGCACTTTTTATCTTCACTTTTCATTTTATCTCCAGGGCCAACTTACTAGTTTGACCACTTCATTGTTAATTCACTTGTTGACCATTTACTATTGGATTTTCTGTCTTTTTTAAGAAAATCTCTTCATGATGATGATGTCATTCTTAGATCTTGTTAGTTCAACAAAAGTCCTCTATCTTACAATAGATTACTCCGAGCCCCATTCATAATGAATGTTTGCCCGATGTTGCATACTAGAGAAAACATTAACACTCCCTCTCAACGAGGAAGACATTCTGCATCACGCCAAGCATCACACTTGGTGAGAATGTTCATATATGGAGTACATAGTCCCAACCAAAGCATAGACCGTGCCAGCACCTCAAACCTTTTTCACTTAGCCATGGTCTAAGTAAGGCTACGCCAGGGCCATTCACCACTAACCATGTGCACATGGTCATTTCTCGTTAGTGAATGTATCATTCTCCACTAGCCAAATCACATGGTCGTACGGTAGTCTACTAGCCAAATCATATGGCCCCGTAGTACTCCACTAACCAGAATACACCAGAATACATGGTCTCGTGGTAGTCCACTAGCCAAATCCATGAACTTGTGGTACTCCACTGACACATGGGCCATTTCCCGTGGTAGAATGTTTGCCCAATGCTGTATCGCCATCCATCACTAGCCAAACCACATGGTCCCATGGTAGTCCACTAGTCAAATCAAGTGGCCCCATGGTACTCCATGAAACCAATACATGGCCATTTCCCGTAAATGGAAGTCACCCATTGTTGCACTTATGTAGGGCCATCCATCACTAGTCAAATCCATGACATCGTGAGTGGAAGTCACCCAAGGTTGCTCATACGTATGTATGGGCCATTCACCACTAGCATAGCCCCATGAGTGAATGTTTGCCCCATACTACTCATCTGTATGTATGGGCCATTCACCACTAGCATAGCCCCGTGAATGAATGTCTACCCCATTCTGCTCATCCATCTCTTGTGAATATCTGTCACTTGTTTGTAGAGCCATCAACACTCTATCTGAGCCATTCTAGCCATATGACTCAAGCTCTAAGGGTGAATGTCTACCCAATGCCTGCTCATCTGTGGATATATATATTGAAGCTTTACTACTTCCTTCTGCACCATGTCTCAGATGAAGTGGTATTTAATTTTCAGATCAAAAAATCCTGTGACACAGGTTGTAACATACTCTACTTATGTTGTGCTAAGTGCCACAGAAGCCTGCTTCCCGCTAATCATTATTGATCCAAGTTGAAGCAAAACCCCAAGGTGCTCTTTCTGTCCACTGCACTCCACCCAGTCAAAATTTGTATATCTCTGTAGCTTCACTTCATCACCTGAGCCATCACTCAGACCATGTCCAATTGTACCACACAAGTACCTCGGCCCATACTTCGCCACAACCCAATTGAAGAGTCTTGGTTCAACCATAAACCGGCTTAAGGTACTCACTACAAAGCAAATATCTCATCAAGGATTTGAACAACTGCATGTACATCACCAAATTTGAATTTGAAGCGAAATCACTCAGCTTCTCCAAATCTACACATCATGGGATCCATTGTATCAAAATTTGAAGCGAAATCACTCAACTTCTCCAGATCTTCCTCCATAAGTATGGCCATGGACTTGCAGTCCATCATCCTGAATCTCTCAGGATCTCAATTGTGTACTTCCTCTAACTGAGGAAGATCTTGGGGCACTTCCTTCACCATCAACAACCTGTGCTACAACTACTCCCTCTATGCAGGAGCACTCTGCTCCCTATGCACCTAAGTATCCTGCTCCCTCTACATCTAAACATTATGCATCTGAGTATCCTGCATTCTCTGTATCTGGTCGAGCCTCATACACACTTAGTCAATACAAATGATTAATCAGGGCTACGGTCTTCGTCTTCTTCTTCCTAGGCATATGGGTGTATGCTAGACAAACAAAGATCCTTTATGGCTTCACTCCTGCAGCTCGCGAGTGCCTCAAGAGTCATGTTCCCCAATATTCAATGAGAACACTTGATCTGAGCATAACTGTCATATTGGATGCATCTTCCCAGAAGAACATGGGTAGATCTTAATCATGGATCTTCCTCTCCTATTCCGTAACACAGGACAAAAATGTCCACAAGGGTTAACTAGCACTAATTTAATCAATTATGCTATTTATCAATAACAATTCGATTGGAATAAATAACATTTATTGCACAAAACATTAAAAACTTATTTTTGTTTTGTTTTGTTGACTCCCTCTTGATCCCTGCCTTCTTGCAGAAATCACCAAAGTCCTCAAAACTTTGATCTTTTTCTTCGTCAAGTCCTAAACTCCTGGAACTTGCTGAAGTCTTCATCATTGGTCTTCATGTCTTCTGGAGGTAACCATACACGGTACAAGAATATATCCAAGGATGACACTATCATCAATTTGCATGTGTCTGAAAGCACTAGATCCAAGATCTCCTTGGACCTACTATCATTGCTCTAAAAAATGGTCCTTAAACCAATCACAAATCTATCTTTTATCAATCACTTCATATCTACCTGGTACGTCACTATCAGTACTATAAATCCATCCCTGAAATTCACACAAAATGAACCCCCATTTCGTAATCTCCAACTCTGCAATTTTTTGACCTGCTTTTTTGGACCCTATTTTCAAGGCCTACTTTTTCGGACCCTAATTTTCTGGGCCTATTCCGATTTTCGGACCCTATATTGTGTTACAAAGATAAATATAAAATAAAATAATAATTAATAATTAATAATAGTTTAGGATAATTAATGAAACATTAATTGTAAATACGAGGACGTGACCCTCCATGTAAATGGCCAACCATATTTAAAGGTGGCCTACCCATTTGTAAATCATCCATCAATTATTATATTCATACATTCATTTCTTCAACATGGAAGTCGGATACGCTTCTTGAAGTCAAGCAACCGGATATGGTTGTGACATTGGTATCAGGGTGGATTCACTCCTATTGTGAGCTCGAACTCGGCTCCTCCAAAACCCCTCGTTACCATCCTCATAAACCCTAATTTTTTATAAAAAATTGTGTAATAATATTTATATTGCTATATCAATTATTTTATAAAAATTCAAAATTATAATAAAAAACATAAATGTATAAATAATTATAATAATTATTATTATTTTAAATAATTCTATTTAAATTATAATTTTATTATTATAATTTTTCTATTAATCATTATTATTTTATTCATAATAATAATAATAATAATTATTATTATTATTATTATTATTATTTATTAAAATAATTAAGCTTATCAAAAAATCATTAAGTGTCATTAGCCTCCATATAAGGCAAAATAGCGTTCAAATACACACCTCAGCATACAAGGAACAAGACCATGGCTGAATTAAAAGACCAAATCGAGAAATTGGAGAAGGGCATCAAGGCCCTCGTCGCCAACCAAAACAGTTGGAAGGAAGAAATGAAAAATAACAATGCAGTGCTTAAGAAAGAAATCAAAGACGAAGTTGTTCTAGTATTAGAAAGAATACTTGATGACAAACTAGACATCATGAACGAGAAACAAAAAGACTTGGATGACAAAAAGAGTACCATGACTCAAGAATAAACACCATAACACAAAACTTCAACGCCATGACGCGGAACTATAAAACATTAATGGGAGTGTTACAAAAACTAATGCCTAGTACAAACCATGTTAGCAGTCTAGACATGTTAGATGCCTCATCTCATGTTTCCACACAGGAAACACTCGCCATGAATCAAGAAGATTTGGAAAAAGAAATAATGATCAACAATGCGACGCTTAAACAAGAGATTGAAACAAAAGTACTTCCAGATATGGAGGCACAATTAAACAGCAAAATAGACGCTATCATTAAGATAGTAGAGAAGGAAAAGGCTAAAAATCACCGCAAACAACAAAATAGTTCAAATATGTCGGTTGCATCATCTAGTAGCTCCGAGCCACCGTCAAACCGTAAAGCAAAAAAAGCAACCAATATCATCCTTACATGGTGTACCCACCTAAGGCAAAAATAGAGTTCTCGAAATACAATGGGAGTGAAGACCAATGTGTTGCATGGTTAAACAAAGTGGAGGATTACTTAGACATATACAACATACCATCTGATGAAGAGAAGGTAAAATATGTGTCAATGCATATGGAAGGGTACGCCTATAACTGGTACATGTGGTGGAAGGGAGACAATTTTTCCTACACCTGGAACTTGTTCAAAAATGATTTTTTTAAAGGTTTCAAGGAATCGCAGAAGATGATTTTTTCAAAAAGCTTACAAGATTACAACAGGAAGAAAGCATCAAGGAATTCACACTTAAGTGGGAATCCATGTCCACGCGAGTATTTGGGTTATGTGACAAACAACGACTCGAAACCTCTTTAGGAGGCCTTAAACCATACCTCCAAAAAGAATCAAAGATGCATGATATACCAAACATAGAAGTCGCAAGAAATAAAGCAAAAGCAGCAGAATGCAAATTGGAAGGAATAAAAACAAGAGGTGATAACAACTATCGACAAAATAAAAAGACACAATGTAGATATTGTGGAAATAATTGGTCACTTGGTCATCAATGCCACAAACCTCAATCATATACCTATGAAGTTGAAAATAGGTCAAAAATATCTCTACCAGTTACTCTGATAATGTCAGACTTTAAAAAAAAAACACATGTCGTCGATGTGGTGATGACTGGATCCCAGGCCATAAATGTAGGGACCGTCAGACAGTACATTGCAAAATCATCAATGGAAAAGCAGTACAAGTCTTTGCAAAAGAAATCTTGTCTAATTCTAATACCGACACAGAATCAGAGAAAAGAACGACATCATAAAAATCAAGCTTTGAGGACAAAGCTTTCCTAAGGGGAAGGCAATGTTACGAAGATAAATAGGAAATAAAATAATAATTCATAATTCATAATAGTTTAGGATAACTAATGGAACATTAATTGCAAATATGAGGACGTGACCCTCCATGTAAATGCCCAACCATATTTAAAGGTGGCCTACCCATTTGTAAATCGTCTATCAATTATTATATTCATACATTCATTTCTTCAACATGGAAGTCGGATATGCTTCTTGAAGTCAAGCAACAGGATACGGTTGTGACATTTTTCCAGGCCTATTTTCCAAACCCTATTTTTCTAGGCCTACTTTTTTAGACACTAACTTTTTGGGCCTACTTTTCCAGGGCCCTACTTTTTCGAACCTCCACATATTAATGCACCCTACTAAGGCGACTTCTAGAACACTAAATTCAAGTCCAATCTGTGGTCAAAGTGTCCAAGCTTGGAAGCCCTAGATTCTAGATTAGGGCAGAAACAGTCACTGGCAATGGCTTCTTTCAGTATTGTTAAAGTTTAAGGTTTTGAACAAAAATTAAAAGAGTTGTACTTTAATGCAAGTTTAACCTACAATAGTAAAAACAAAATTTATAGGACAGTCGTAGTAAAAAAAATAAGCTAATTAACAAACATAAATCATATTTGATAAATTAGGTTAGGGTAGTGAACCTTCCTTATACTTAGAGTTACATTCAGACCAGATCTTACCTCTCGAAGGCAAAATAATAAAATGGAACAAAACTGGCCCTTACCTGAGGGCATGCACATACCTGAGAGAGAGAGATAAAGTACCCAAGAGTAGGCTTAGACAGTTACAGCAGTAGATGCAGAGGTCTGATGAAGGTACGGCACCGTCAAGGACAGCGAAAAAGCATCAACAGAGGCAGCCAACAAATGCTGCTAGCCCAGTAAAGCCCTTATCCAATCAATGCTAGGCTAGGGAATACAACACAACTCCAAAACAGGCCTCAACCAACATACTGTACCCATAGGACAAATCTCAACCAGCAAGTGACAACCACAGAAAAGGCCTCAACAGCTCATGGCACCCTTTGGACAGACCTCATAGTGGACGACAGCTCTCTAGGACAACTCAGCAATGGGCAGCAGTTCCAAATAATGGACAAAAACCCTTAAACAATCCACAATAGGCAATGGCACCTTCAAACAGTGAATATTAGCTCTCAAACAAGTCCACACAGGCAACGACACCCTCAAACAATGAGAAGCAGCCCTCAAACAAGTCCACATAAGCAGCAGCACCATCAAACAGTGAGGAGCAACCCTCAAACAAGTCCACGCGGGTAGCGGCCCTCTCAAACCATCCCAGCAACAGTCTACACGAGTAGCGGCCTTCTCAACACAGGCAATGACACACTAAGCACAAGCAGCGGCACCCTAAACACAGTCAACAACACCCTAAACAAAGTCAGGAGCACCCTAAACACAGTCAGCAGCACCCTAAACAGGCAATGGCCCTCTTCCAAACAGTCCAAAACACCAAGCAGCAATCTATACAGTCACCAACACCAAAACGACAGCCCAAGATAGTCAACGCAACCCTCAAGAAAAATAATTCAGCATCAACTAGACTTCAACAAGGCAGACGGCTCATGCGTGTAGGAGAACAGAGGCGTGAACAGTTGAAAACATCCACGAATCACAGTGTTAAGTTAGGGAAGACTCAAAAGAAGTAAGTACCCAAGCAAGAGGAGTTTGAACCCTAGGCATCACCCAAACAATAGCGTTGAAAACCCTAGATCAGATATGTAAGAAACAGAGTTGAGATACTACTTCAAGACACTCACAATGGAGGCTTAGACTTGAATTTACAATCTCTCAATGACCTTCTAGAAGGTTGTACCTTATAATTCTTCATTGACTTTAGGGTTACTCAAATAAGGTCAAGACATCACCCCTTTTAGGAAGGATTTCCACAATATAATTTAATGTTGAGACACCATGACAATGGGTTAAGGTACCATACTCAAAAGGGGCGCTAACACAAAGGACCAATAAGGAAGGGATCAACACAAGACTAAGCCAATCACAAAGCTAACCACGAGTCAACAAGAGGTGTCACAACAAGGTGGGAAAACAACCCTTCTAACCACAAGACAAAAGGTGTAACAACAAGGAAGGGAAAACAACCCTTCTAACCACAAGGAAGGGAAAACAACCTTTTATCTCTCTCTCTCAATGTACAAGAGTTCCATACAATAACTGGAAGTTTTATCATCACCATATAAGGAAGGTTCACACTAGATGATGTGATCTGTTGGTCCTCCTGACTGCTCCTAAGGTCAAATGCTAGTGACTCCACTCTTACGAACTCATATGGTAGGAGAGCATGGTTTGCCTCAATCCTACGTCCCCCATAAGATCATATAGCAAGCTCCCACTATGGTGCTCAAAAGCTTCAACTATGAGCCAACGCCCTGGTCACCCCCTTGCCCTCTGTCATCGAGCCTGGAGACCTTGGCATCAATGCTTCCATTGTAATATCCCAAATCCCGATATTTTCTATTTCTAAACAAATATGCTGATACAACTGGGCATGCAAACTGCCATGCAAAAACCCCTATTTTATAGGAAAAATTAGGGTTAGGGTTTGCGAGATAGAATGAACACTTACCCCTGATAAGCCGGTTGAACTGCTCCGGAGAAGTCTACCTGTACTGAGAACTGGATCGGAGATGGGCTGATCTCCTCTGCTTCAGGTGAACCCCCAGCAGCAAGACGCCCCAATTAGAAAAGGGTGACGCCCTCAAGGAAGGAGGTGTCCAATGGGACTGCGAATTTGCAGGGTTGATAGTTTTTCAGTGCCGGAGAGAATGCCTGATGCATGCGGAGGTTCTGAGACCTCTAGGCAGGGTAGCGAATTGCTTCAGAGAGGCAGCTACTCACGCCCCTGGAACCCCGAAACTGCTAATAACTGCTTCGGATGAGCACTGATGGATCTGATAATCACCGGATACCGGAGTATGAAGCTGATGATGAGAATGGTGCCTGAGTTTCGAAAGGAAACTGAGATCTGAAGGCCCAGCAGCTAATTAGGGCTTTCTGGCTGAAAACCCCCTCTTACGGCTGCACACGTGTCCCTGCAATGTTCTATACCATGTACTAGATAACTGATGAATGAATGAAGAACAAGTGGTGAACTTATATGGCTTACCCGCAATAAGACTAGGACAGATGTTTCACTGCCAAAATCCTGTTAGCTGAAAACTCCGTCTCCAACCCCAACTGATGTGCTGCTATCCAAGAGCTCCCAAATTAATCATAATCAAAAGTGAAGTCTCCTTTCGCTTTATCCTCTATTTATAAAGTTCAACTGCGCAAAACCTAATCTTTGACCTAATTAGGTCACTTTATCTTCTAATTTGCCGTTGACTTGCATGCATCATTAAATAATGCTTGGATGGCATGCCCGAAGGTGGCCTTTGGCCCTGGTGGCCCTTCTTGACCAAATGATGATGCCCTAGATCTTCTATGGATGGCATCAGTCCTTAGCTGATTCCCTAGCTGTCAGTTCCCGCTCGAACCCACAGGAATCACATAGGTTAGCGGTTTTTGGGCCTCAAGGCCTATTTGGAAGAGGACATTACAGTCCTCCCCGCTCGAGATTGCTTGTCCTCAAGCAACTTCAAATTGGGATGCTGCAATACCTGTTCACCTTCCCAGGTGGCATCTTCTGGCGGTAGTTCCTTCCATTGAACTAAGTATTCCCTGATTACCCTGTTTCTGAGCTTCCTCTCTCTAGTCTGAATGATCCGCTCGGGAATCAATATCAGTAGTCCTTCATCATCTAAAGGAGGTAATTCGGTGGATGGAGCAATGTGTTCTCCAAGGGTCTTCTTCAGGCTAGATACATGGAACACATTGTGAATTTTGCTTTCCTGAGGAAGTTCTAGTTCATATGCCACCTCTCCCACTTTCCGGATTATTTTGTAGGGTCCATAGAAGCGGGGTTTTAACTTCTCTGCTCCTTTCTTTTTAAGTGAGGACTGTCTGTAAGGCTGGAGCCTTAAGTACACTAAATCCCCTACCTCGAAGCTCCGCTCAATCCGGTGTTTGTCGGCATACACCTTCTGTTGATTCCGGGCTGTTTGTAAATTTTCCTTCAATATTTTTAGGATGTTCTGACTGTCCTGTATCCAATCCTTAGCCTTAGGAGCCCTACTGTCTCCAAATGCCAAATCTGCATAGTCCAAGGCCTCGTAGCCATATAGTGCCTTAAAAGGAGTCATCCTAATAGACATGTGATAAGTAGTGTTGTAGCAATACTCCCCTAAGTGTAGCCACTTGATCCAGGTTCGCTGCTGCCCTGCTACGTAGTTCCTTAGATATCCTTCGATCCACTTGTTGACTATTTATGTTTGCCTGTCACTCTGGGGGTGATAACTCGTACTAGTAGCCAGTTCGGTCCCCACCAATCTGAATAGTTCCTGCCAGAAGGCACCCGTGAATCTGTTATCCCGATCACTGACAATGGTCTTAGGCAACCCGTGTAACCTGAAGACCTCCCTGAAGAATAACTCAGCTACTTGAGCTGCCGAGTAGTCTGATGATATCGAGAAGAAATGTGCAAACTTGGTCAGTCTGTCAACTACTACGTATAAACAATCTCGCCCTTGGACCTTGGGCAAGCCTGTAATAAAGTCCATGGAGATGCTTTCCCACTTCTGTTCTGGAATCGGTAGTGGCTGGAGTAACCCCGCTGGATGGGTATTCTCAATCTTGTTCTGCTGACAGATGCCACATTCCTGGACATGCTGCATAATCTCCCCCTTGAGGCCCTTCCATGAGAACCTCTCTCTGATCTGCCTGTAAGTCTTTAAGAAACCTTGATGCCCTGACAAAGGAATATCATGGGCTGCCTGAATGATCTTTTTCCTCAATGTGGATTCTGGGACGAGGTATATCCTGTTTTTGTAGTAGATGATGTCATCCACGATCCTGTACCTGTCATCCTGAATTTGCCCGTCCAATAATTCGCAAGTGAATTTATTTTTGGAGTATTCCACTAAGAGAAGTGCCCTCCAATCCGTGGTTATACTACTGAGAGATAATGGGGTTGGACGCCTAGATAATGCATCAGCTACTACATTAGTCTTACCTTTCACATACTCGATCTCGAAATCATAGGCTTGTACCTTGCTGACCCATTTCTGCTGTCGCTCATTCAGTTCCTTCTGCTCCAGGAAATACTTGAGGCTGTTATGATCGATTTTGATTTTGAACTTACTGCCCACCAGGTACTGTCTGAATTTTGTGAGAGCATGCAAGATGGCTAGCATCTCTTTGTCATATATGGAGTAATGGCACTTGTAGTTCTTCAGTTTACGGCTCTCAAATGCAATAGGGTAATGATTCTGCATCAACACTGCTCCAAACCCTTCCCCTGACGCATCACATTCTACTACAAAGGGTTTTGAGAAGTCTGGTAATGCTAGAAATGGACAAGAACTCATAATAACCTCCATCTCCTCGAAAGTTTTCTATGCTAAGTCTGTCCAAGTGAACGCCCCCTTCTTGGTGAGATCTGTGAGGGGTGCTGCAAACTGGGAGAATCCCTTAACGTACCGTCGGTAATAAGTGCACAGACCTAGGAACCCTCTCAATTCTGTAACTGTTTTTGGCACGGGCCAATCTCTGATAGCTCGGATTTTCTCCATGTCAGCCTGTACTCCTTCTGCATTGATTACATGTCCTAAATACAGCATTTCCTTCATGCCAAACTCACACTTGGACATTTTCGAGTAAAGCGACTGTTCTTCTAAAATACTCAACGTCTCGTCCAGGTGTTTCAAGTGCTCTTCCCATGTTTTGCTGTAAACCAAGATGTCATCAAAGAATACAAGCAAAAACTTACATAGCTGTGCCCTGAAGGTGTGGTTCATGCATGACTGAAAAGCGGTTGGAGCATTGGTGAGCCCAAAGGGCATGACCAAAAACTCATAGTGACCATAGTGACAGCGAAAAGCTGTTTTGGGGATGTCCTGGTCCCTTACCCTGATCTGATGGTATCCCGAGCGAAGATCGATCTTGGAGAAGTATTGAGCTCCCCGAAGCTCATCCATGAGTTCGTAAATTCTGGGAATGGGATACCTGTTTTTAATGGTCTTTTAATGGGATAATCGATGCACATATGCAGCGTACCATCCTTCTTCTTAACCAGAACTACTGAAGATGCAAAGGGGCTAGAACTGGGTCGTATATAACCAAGCTCTAGTAGTTCTTTGATGGTTTTCTCAATCTCATCCTTGTACCTTTTGGGATGCCTGTAAGGAGTGGTGATGACTGCTTGTGTTCCCTCCTCTAGCTCGATGATGTGTTCAAAACCTCGGTCCAGTGGTCTGCCTGATGGAAGGTCCCGAAAAACCTTTTCATGTTTCTGTAGCAGGGCTTGAATGTCACTTGGGTGTTGTGTGCTGGTCTCTGGGGGTTTCCTGAATGTGACAAAACATTCCGCAGCCCATTCTATATCATCCTGTCGGAGAACTGCCTCCATCCTTTGTGACGAGACCGATTTTGGGGGATAAGTGTTCATGCCCCTCAAAACTACCCGTTTGCCGTCTGGCCCCTGGAACTCCATTTCCATTGCCCTGTAGTCTGTAGTGTATTTCCCTATAGAATAAAGCCACTTAACACCCAATACCACATGAGTATCTGCTACATCCACAACATAGAAAGAGTCTGTCATCTGATAGTTACCTAAGGCAACATTCAATTTTGGGATCCAGTAGTTGCACTCCATGCTGGAGTTCTCGGCTACTGCTACAGTGAATCCTTCGAACTTCTCGGTCTGAATACCTCTCTTGGCTACCCAAGCGGACTCAATAAAATTGTGGGTGGCTCCCCCATCAATCAATACTCCTACTCTGTGACCCTGTACTACTCCCCTGACCCTGAGAGTATGAAATCTTGGTACTCCAGATAATGTAGCAATGACTCCCTCTGGTGTATCACCCTGGTGTGATTCCTCTTATGTGGCCTCCTGCTCATAGTCGTCCTCATCACTGTCTGAATACACCTCGATGTAGTGTGCCTTCGCCTTCCCTGCACACCTGTGTCCTGGTACCCATGGTTCCTGGCAGGTGAAGCATAGCTTCTTCCTCCTCAAATCTTTCCTAGTGTCCTCATCTAACCAGGTTTTCTTGGGTACATCCTGCTGGAAAGGTTTCCTGTCCTTGTCCCTAACAGGAAAATTGGTTTTCAGAGGGAATTTGTTTTTGGGGACCGAATCCTGAAGATCCCTTGCCCTGCTAATAGCATCCTGCAGAGTGAGGGGTTTGTAGGCTTTCACCCATCCCCGTAGTGGCTCTATGAGGGCCTCGGTGAATAACATAGTCAATCTGCTCTCTAACACATCTGTTACCAAAACGGCTAGCCTCTGAAATTCTGAAATGAAAGCTTCTGCACTACCAGTCTGCTTGAGTTGAGCTAACTCCCTGAAATGGAGCTCTGGATCTTTCCTGTCAAACCTCTCTATGAGTTTCTGAGTGAACTCACCGTAAGAATGTATGGTATTGTGACCCAATGTCACCAATCCGTGGTACCACCATTCGTGAGCTTCTCCATCTAGGTGAAGTGTAGCCAACTTAATGGCGTCTGTCTCTGTCATGGGGTTGAGTTGGAAATAGGTATCCAACTTTTGAACCCATGTTCTCGCTGATCCTCCGCGAGTCCCATCAAAGTTTGGGATGGTTAACCTGCCCAAGGTCTTCTGTAGCTCATAGTTGTGATTGAAACCCTTGTTGAAATTCCTGGGCTTGTTCCTACTCTTCATGTTGCAAAAGTCTAAGAAAGACATGGCAGCATGAAACTCATCCCCTAAGTCTCTGTACTCCTGTAAATAAGCCCCAAAAGGCTCGCTAGGTTCTACTTGCATGACCGGGCCCCCTACTGTATCTGCCAAGAAGTGAGGCATGGTAGGCATGATAGAAGGTCTGTTGTATATGTACGGAGTGTTCTGGATGTTAGTGTACGCCATCTTTCCACTGCTGCTTGTAGATCCCCGATCTACCGGTGAGGGAGGTGTACTGTTGATACCTGGTTCTGGTTTCGCTGACAGTCTGTTGATTGCATTGAGGACTTCTTTTTGTCCTTTGGCTAAGTCTTGCAATGCAGAGACCAAGCTGCGAAACTCCATACGATCCTCCTCTTCTCCCGTTCCTTTTCCCCTATCCGAATGTATACATGTCTGTTCCGTGTCTGAATTGGTATCTTCTAGTTGGATGTATTCAAATTCTTATGTGTATCTACTCTTCCTCCTCCTATAGGTTACAAAAGGATCTCCTTCTGTATTCATCTACTTTTCATCTCTAAAGCCCGCAGCTGGCCAAGAAAATAGCTCTGATACCACTGTAATATCCCAAATCCCGATATTTTCTATTTCTAAACAAATATGCTGATACAACTGGGAATGCAAACTGCCATGCAAAAACCCCTATTTTATAGGAAAAATTAGGGTTAGGGTTTGCGAGATAGAATGAACACTTACCCCTGATAAGCCGGTTGAACTGCTCCGGAGAAAGTCTGCCTGTATTGAGAACTGGATCGGAGATGGGCTGATCTCCTCTGCTTCAAGTGAACCCCCAGCAGCAAGACACCCCAGTCAGAAAAGGGTGACGCCCTCAAGGAAGGAGGTGTCCGATGGGACTACGAATTTCCAGGGTTGATAGTTTTTCAGTGCCGGAGAGAATGCCTGATGCATGCGGAGGTTCTGAGACCTCTAGGCAAGGTAGCGAATTGCTTCAGAGAGGCAGCTACTCACGCCCCTGGAACCCCGAAACTGCTAATAACTGCTTCGGATGAGCACTAATGGATCCGATAATCACCGGATACCGGAGTATGAAGCTGATGATGAGAATGGTGCCTGAGTTTCGGAAGGAAACTGAGATCTGAAGGCCCAGCAGCTAATTAGGGCTTTCTGGCTGAAAACCCCCTCTTACGGCTGCACACGTGTCCCTGCAACGTTCTATACCATGTACTAGATAACTGATGAATGAATGAAGAACAAGTGGTGAACCTGTATGGCTTACCCGCAATAAGACTAGGACAGATGTTTCACTGCCGAAATCCTGTTAACTGAAGACTCCGTCTCCAACCCCAACTGCTGTGCTGCTATCCAAGAGCTCCCAAATTAATCATAATCAAAAGTGAAGTCTCCTTTCGCTTTATCCTCTATTTATAAAGTTCAACTGCGCAAAACCTAATCTTTGACCTAATTAGGTCACTTTATCTTCTAATTTGTCGTTGACTTGCATGCATGCGGATGGAGACTTAAAAAGTGCATGCATCATTAAATAATGCTTGGATGGCATACACGAAGGTGGCCTTTGGCCCTGGTGGCCCTTTTTGACCAAATGATGATGCCCTAGATCTTCTATGGATGGCATCAATCCTTAGTTGATTCCCTAGCTGTCAGTAACCGCTCGAACCCACAGGAATCACATAGGTTAGCGGTTTTTGGGCCTCAAGGCCTATTTGGAAGAGGACATTACATCCATCTTCAGATCTCTCTCTCTCTCTCTACTAGCACCGAGATGTTGATAGCCTCGAACATTTTCACTTTGTATCACTGCACCTATAACACTATTATATATACATATTTTGGTGCTAACTAGGCTTAGTGATTTACTTGGTAAGGCACTTACCTAAGTGTACTTTTCTTCCCTTTATTTTTGCTCTCAGTATTTTCTAGGAGCTTCCTTCCAACTCCTGCATTTTATTCACACCGGATATATCTTCTAGTCCCATTGGCCTACTTTTGTGGACATTCATTGGACATTAATAGAATTATCTTATCTTATCTTATCTTAAAAGATGAGGACGTTTGGCAGATGAGGTTTCTCCAAGAGAAACTGTGCTAATTGAAATAATTGTTGTCTGAGTGAGGATAAATCCTTGGCATTGTCCTACAAGCATATAGGCACATCTGAAGATCTTACATAGTTATTTGGACACCAACTTGAACCCATGTTGGCACTTTGTCGCCCATATAAGCATACAACAAGTGAAATAAGAATTTGTTATGGCTAATGCTACAAGAAAATAGATAATGCAATGCCCATTTGAAAAACTAGAATTTGCCATATTTAAAATGCTTCTTTATCCTTAAGAACCATAGGCCTCATAAATGAATAAATACAAACATGGTGGCCTCCTTTTCCAGAATTCCAAAGTATCACACAACAAAGTATATATGCCCCAAATGATATGAAGTTTGAACTCTTGCCAAATGTCAAATCAATTCAATGTCACAGTTCAGATTAACCTCGGGACAAATTCTAAAAACTTGACAGTTAACATTTCTATTTGGCATCCATGATTATTCTAGAATTTAAATGTTCAGCGTTTACAAACTCCTTCCATGATTTTACCCCCACAAAACGTGTCACAACTACCAGAGTACAAAATAACCTTAGGACTTCAAATCAAAGGAGAAGTGCTGCACAAACTGGTTCCATGCAATTTATGAAAGAGACTTTCAAGAAAACCATTAGTGAGCAACTTTCCTATTTTTTGCTTTATTGAAAAAATCTCCCAATATTTTAATAAAGTATGAAGAGAAAGTACCTCTAAGAAATTCAATTGCTTCATCTAGCACAAGATTTAGTAGTTGATCATATCCCTTCAATGTCCCTGTCACTGCACTTGAAATAAGCAAACAACATCAGCAAAATAAACACAAAAGTCACAACAATTTAGCTAGGGGAGATGATATTTCATAAAACTAAACAACCTTGTTTCTTCAACCTATATGTTTGCATGCATGCATATGTTCTAAAACTGATGAATAAAACAGTTAAACACTAACATTTCAAGCAAAGACAGCTTGTATATGCAAAAACACAAATTAACATGAAATAAAAGAACATTCTTCAATATGTGCACACATGCATGTATTTTCTGTGCTAGTCATATATGCAGAGTATAAACATGCTTACAATTAATTTGAAATTTTCCTTTTAACAAGGCACATTTTAGAACTAGTGTAATCCAAATAAATAACTAAAAACTTTCCATATAGATAAAAATAGGAACACAAAAACATAAAAATAGTTACTCTACCGTAAGAACAAAAAGGTGTGATCAAAGGAAAAGTCCCTATTTCTTACAATGGCATGTTCAAAAGATTTTAATTTTAATTTTGGGCTGCCAAGGCTATGGGTTCAAACATATCAGCATGCTCATTAGGTTTCCTTCTCACCATGGCTTGGGAGGTCGACACCAGCCATTTACAAGAATTTGTTTTTGCATTTCCTTGCAAATAACTGCTGCAAAAGTAATCTTATGGTCTATGTTACCTCCCAGACCTGCACACAAAGATATTCAAAGTCCCAAAACCAAGTGCAACCCTAGAGGCACTTAAGAAGGTTGCCCAGTCACCATAGCAACACTTCCTCTCGCTAAAGGGTTTGTACGGAAATGCAATTACTGTTGCTGTATGGTCTTGGGAAACGTGCCCAATGCTCTCTCTCAACCTGCAATTTTTTCTCCTTCTCTGCTCTCCAACTCTCATGGAAAAAAAAAGAACGAGACTCTGATGCCTTCCCTTTGCCTTTTTGGTGTCTAAATGAGGAAACTGAATAGTCATCTAATCCAAGGGCCCAAAATGAATTAGATGGATGGATGAGATTAAAATCACTTTTAATTCTCTCCAAAATTAATTTCACTCACCTCACTTAAATTTATCAAAAAGTCACTTTATTCTCTAAAGTGAAAATTAAAGCTCATCTCAAGTTATTAATTGCAAGGGTCACTTTAATTTTCCCCTTTTTATGACTTAAACAGAAGTCACTAGGGAACACTTTCCTAGGTACAAAAGTCAACAATTTTACAATGTGACAAATTATTACAGTGGAATACCACATCTACCAAGCAATGTTAGAAAGTGTTCTTCGAAATTGGAAGAAAAAGGGCAATTTCACTAGTTAGTTAGGTGGTATAGTCAGCATTAAACCAAGAAAACGTTCCCTCACAAGTAGATGGGGAACATTAACCTCAAAGGCCATAGAGGGGTTTCACTCGGTACGAATCTCTAAGGTTGATCTCACAAGAACTCATAGTAACCAATGAACAAGTAGCGGTGAATCATAGGAGAATGAAGCTGCATTACAAGGGTTTGAGGAGAGAGAGCTACTTTTAGTCTGTAGGATAAATGCAGTACCCACAGAGACAAATTGTGAAGATCTAAAAAAACTTCAACACCCAATCGCAAGAAGAGTTGAAGAGGCTCACATGTCATAATGCACAAAGATTACAAAAAAGTTAAGTGATCGCAAGCAAAATCAAACCAACCACAAACCAAATTATAAAAGACCTGGCAAGATAGCAATGGTTAGAAGGCGAAGCATCTAGATGAATTGCCCAAGAAGTTAAACCATATGAAGGGAATGGAAGATTAACAAGTTAACAATGTTATTGTCCCTGCTTTAAGAAAGAGAGTCGGCAAGGATGCTACATCTCATGTCCTTCGCCTTTTTGGATTTGTGTAACTCTAAATAGACAAGGTAAAGATTGTTACAAACATAAAGGATCTAAGATCTATCACATCTCTTTATAACATATTGTTAAGCAATTCAGAGCTAAGATCTAGCATGAATTATGCTAATGTAATTACTCTTATCAATGCAAGGACAAGTTATTTACAATATCCGACCACTTGTGTGAATGATTTGAACCTTACATGTATCTATCAACGTATGTTAAACACTTGAAGATAAGACATTATATAATCATTGGAAGGGTAAAAGGCATCACTTTGTCTAATTAAAAGTTAGAGAGCAGTCTTAAGGACACTTCACAGCCCATAATCCAGACAAGCACCACCTACAATCACATGTAGCAATTATGAACCAAGTGGTCACATAATCTACCCATGTTATCCAAAGGAATTGAAGATATCAAATGATTGAACCAAATGAATAGTGAGTCGCAAATGATTGGAAAGGTGAGTCGCAAATGATTGAACCATAAATAGCATTTGTATGTGGGCTCGTATAATGTGTCAAAAACTCAATGAGTCACGATATAAGACGTTATTTAGGCAATGAAATCCACACCCAATTTGACTAGATGCATACTCCTAACCTATAAAGTCTATGGCTTTATAAATAAATTTGGCACTAGATGCATACTCCTAACCTATTAAATCTATTAAGTGTAAGGCTTTATGAAGAAATCTCATATAGGAGAAAATATGATAACAATTAGGCACAGTTACACAAGCACGGCTGTCAAGGGAGGGGGAACTCTTTTTTGAAGTTCCCCCCATTTCTAGGAACACAAGCACTAGAAAGAAATGTTCCATTTTTCTCAAGAGCATATAGAAAGTTCCAGCAGGTGCATGCTCAAACTTGAGCCACTACCAAGAACACTCCTTGCTAGTGTAATGTCCCCTTCCAAATGATCTCTAGGCAAACGAATTGTTAGCCTATTTGATTCCCATAGACTATAGTCGGCAAATAAAGGGAATTAAATGATTATTTAATGTCATTCAGGTGGAAAAGCAACATTAGAAGTGAAATTGAATAATTAAATAAAAAGGGGTGTTATAAAGTGGCATTGACTTTATAAAGGTCACTTTAATTAAATAACTAAGCGAAAAAGGGTAAAAGAGGGGATAAAAGACCAAATCAACCTATTCTATTTTTCACTCATGACTTATTCTTTAGAAAGAGACAGTAATAAATCTGATGTTGTAAAGTATTTTCCAGAACTAATTGTGAAGGGGATTGAGCCCTTGGGGCTTGGAATCTTCTCCCCTTTAAGTGCATTGTTTCAGTGTTTGTATTCTTGGGAGGCAGCCTAGTGATTTTGGTTGGACAGAAGTTATTGTTGTAATTAATATTTCAAATTCAGCTAAAAGGCTGAAAGTTCACAGGAAACAGATCTCAAGTATGGAGGAGAAATTTCAAATTTCTGAATTTGTTTTGAACACAGATTCTCAAAATACAGACAGAAGTAATACACATAGCACAAAGTATATATCATTTTGAAAAAGTAAATAATGGATTATTACATTGCATGACAGTTGCACATATCAATACAGAAGACAAGCGATATGTCATGTCCTTTGAGAAAGTGGGATGACTTATCACAAATACAATGATTATGAATTATTATGACATTATGACATCATTTTTACTATGACATTTATCACATAATGCCAATGGTAATATAAGTTTAGGTATATTAATCCAATGGAGTTACAAAATTGGACTGGCATTTTACTCATAATCATGCATCGACGAGAGATTTTGATTAGAATTTAGTGCAATAGTACATTGCATAATCATATTCCAAAAACCCAACCATTTTACTACTCGCACAAATACATCTGAACAACGGATCTATTAAGCACTAAGAGTGATCAAAAGAAGGCAAGGTACAAAGTGCAAACCTTGTGTTGCTTAAAAGATCGAGGGTTGATATGGATCTATGCTAGTTCATCTTTACAAAGCTATGGTAATTAATTAAAACAAATAAAAGGTTGGTTCTTTCCATTTTTTGACCTCACTATCTCAGACATAGGATTTTTTCCATTTAATTTATTAGCATTACATATGTTGATGTGACATACCCACCTACACAGAGATCTCCCCAACCCCGAACTGCAGAGTGCACCC
>LPNX010338409.1:0-13462 GCA_001517045.1 Pseudotsuga menziesii | reverse complement strand
TTTTGTTTGGGCTCGGTTTATTCTGAACGTACCATCAATAACGCATATGCGTTCTTGATTTGCACTTCGGAAGTGCGTTTCTGATTTCTTAAGTGGCACTAAAAAGTGGAACCAAATTCGTGTGAGCACCCTTTATCCTCTACTTGTTATCGACAATATGACTACTTAGTTTTCTTATTTCCTCCTGTAAATTTTTGTCAAGTTCATTTTCCGTTACCCGTCTCTCATAAATTTTCACTGAAATTTCAGTAACCTCCTTCTCATCTTTATTCAAGTTCATGCTTGTTGGATAACATTATTTTAGGGATATCTTGTTTGTATTCCCACACTAAATTAATCCTTCAATTGGTTTGGATGGCCTTTACTATGGCTTCAAAACCATGTTTGCAAATGCTTAGAACAATTACAATATGTTTACACCAACATAATGAGAAAAATAACCTTTCTAGTTGCATGCTTCACATTACCAAAAATATTTTATAGACTACATAAAGTAACTTACATGGCAATGTAATTGTGTAATCCTAGTTGGTAATTATGTTACCAAAAATATTTTTTTAATAATTCTTTTATTTAATTATTTAGGTAGGAAGAAAGATGGGGCATATGTGATATTTCACATTTACAATATCGCAAGTGCGATATATCGCATGTGCGATATTGAAAACTAAAAAAAGAAATAAAACAGAGGCCGCAGGCCCCTCAAATATCATTTGCACAGGATCAGGACACCGAAAAACCGCATGGGCGAAATAGCACAGAGGCGATTTGTGTTTTAGCTTTTGGAGGTCGAGTTCGAGGTCGAGTTGGAGTTGGATTGGCTCCAATGTTAGGTAAATGCTCTTATCCATTTCAGTTAATCTTCAATTCTTTATTGGTTTCCATAATTTCATAGTTTTTATAATTATTTTAAACAAATTTAATAAAAAAAATTGAATGAAATCAAAGAATGATTAAGTAAAGTAACTTGTATTTTGTTTAAATCTTAACAGATAACAGAAATGAACAAGAAAATGTGTAAAACCCACCCTCTAATAACCCACAACCTAACCCACAACCTAACCCACAACAACCTAACCCACAACCTAACCCAAACCCAAACCCGGAGGGGGAACAAGATCGAAACTCACAGATTATTGCTCGTTTGGCGTCATTAAAGCGCCTTAGCTCATCTATTAGAGGGGGGGTCGTTTGAGAGATTCTTTAGCTAATGCATTGGACACAATAACAAACACAATTGTTGAAGCCCAAGGAGATCTGTACAACATTAGCTCATACATAGAATCTAGGAGGAAATACTACTCCAATGGATTGAGTTATAAAGACATCAAAGCCCTTAAAATTACAAAAAACCAATTATTTTCATTATTTCGGGACCCTAGCACTTGATTGGTTCCACCCACCACTCGACCACACATTTCCATAGACCGGTGCGTTGAACTAAATATAAAGGCCAATTGGATGAATCGTTGGTATATGGTCTTCGATGAAGACCCTCATGGGAATAGGGGCATCCCATTTTATTTCCTTAGAAAGTTGTATGCAGAATTCATCCTAGGGAAACATGTTAACTACTTTGATCTCTTAGGCTTCTAGGGTGTTGGTTATGGGATGCCCCAAGATAGGGAAGGTGCCAGGATGGATCCTAACCATGTGCCGCGCCCTCCACGTACACCAAAACCCCCTCGGTTATATCCTCCTGCAGGTCATGTGATTGAGAATACACAAGAGGCATTATTTGACTTGGCAGATACATTGCTTCAGCATGGGACTGATGTCCAAGGAAATGTAGACCAAGGGGCTAACACTTCTAAGGCGGGCCCATCTATAGATCACACAAGAGATGCAGAGCATTCAGAGCGTCATGTTACTCCACACCCTTGCACATTGTGTGTAGGCATATGCTATGGCCCTGCTTCAGACTTCCGAGACGATGGATTACTTCGCTTTGTAAGTAAACCTCATTATTTTCATATTATATTTTGTTTCATATCACAATTTTCAATTGTTTCGCAATTTATTTCTATTTAATTATCTAACAAATTATGTGAACAAATATACAGCTGGTGTCCCATGGAACACCACAGTTGCATAGTCCGCCGATCAATGTTGAGAACATTGATGCGGCTATCAATATTGCATATGGGTTTGGTTCTTCACCAATAGGGGTAAGAACTATACTTGTTAATTTGTCAACTTTGTTTACATATTTATAGTATAGATTGTAACATTCAATACATCCTAATTTTGATACAACATGTTTTATGCAGGGTGATCAGGATGAGTATATTGTATCTCAGCCTATTCCCTCTCATGCAGAGGTGGATTCCCACACACATGTATTATTTGAAATATGCTTTTAATTATGTTTCACTTTCTTTTGAAAAATAATTTTACTTGTATCGCTTTGACATATGTTACTTTATGCAGGAACCTATTGTTACAGTGGTGCTTGAAGAGCACCAAAGCGAGGTTGTTGTCAACCCACCTCTTCCCCCCAGCCAGGTACATGTATGTTTCGCTTTCTTTGGTAACATCATTTTTCGTCCATGTAGTATATATGTCTCTAATTCACTATTTTATATGAAATTGACATATATGTTACTTTATGCAGGCCCCTAGTGGGGCATCGGTGCGTGAGGAGCACCAAATCAGTGGCCCACCTTTGACGAGCTAGCATGTATGTTTATGTATTGCTTTCTTTGTACGTTTGTGTATCGCTTTCTCTGATTTGGTGCTTGAAGAGACCCAAATTGGTGACCCACCTCTTCCCCCCCAAGGTACATGTATATTTGTTGACATTGGTATATATATATTTTTATGCAGCTTGATAATGAGAAAGTGGAGCTTGAAGAGCACCCAATCAGGGTCGCTGTTAGTGAGGCACCACGACCCACCATTAGTTACTCACGTACAGTAAGTAAAAATGTTATTTTGGTTTTGGAATTTGAACAAATGTACATAGAATTTTTAAAGGTTTGTAAATTAACTTACAAAATTTGGTTTTTCTGTAGTCTCCACTGATGCGACCTATCCCTCTTGTTCAGCGATGGGGATCACCAGTGAGTAGTCGGAAAAGAAATCTAGACTTCTCCGAAGACATTGGCAGTGGCATGAAAGGGGGGATAACTAGAATAAATGTATAGGGAGCATACATAGATGTAACTTTTTGTTCATATGTACACACATATGTACTTTTTGAACCACTATTTTGTATTACGGCCATGTGGCATGACAATTTTTGTAACATTATTTCTATACATATATAATATAAAGCAAGGTTCAAATTTATACATATATGGTTGACTTGATCTTGGAACATGATATGTGTGGTTCACCTATGTGATATAATGATATGTGTGGTTCACATGTGTGCTAACTTATGAATTTCCAATACTTAAAGGAAGAATTTACGACTCATCAACCTTTTAACATTATGGCCATCCTCAACTTTTTAACATCATAACCATACCATATATTAACTAAATTACATACACTAACAATCATAACACTATGCCATGCATGGATGTGTAATATATACCATATCATACCCTACAATACCCTATGATACTAACATCATACAATTCTAACATACAATAACATACCCTACTATACCCTATGACACTAACATCATACCATACTAACATACAATAACATACCATACCATAACATATTTTAACATCATACCGTACTAACATACCATACCATTGTAATATACCATACACTAACATCATAACACTAAGTCATGCATGCATGTGTAATATACCATATCATACCCTACAATAGCCTATGATACTAACATCATACCATACTAACACACAATAACATGCCCTACATTACCCTATGACACTAACATCATACCATACTAACATACAATAACATACCATAACATAACATACTAACAATATACCATAACACTAAGTCATGCATGCATGTGTAATATATACCATATCATACCCTACAATACCCTATGACACTAACATCATACCATACTAACATACATCATACCCTAAAAACCCTAAATTGGTTGAAGTAAACCCTAGTTCCATCTCATTATTTGTCAACCCTAGTGATAGCATGCAAAGTGGTGTTCATGAAATCCTAGTTGGTTTACGATTTGTACATGGTCATGTGTTTTTAGTTCCCTCCCCTAACTTGCAAACTGCTCACTAAACCCTAGTTCTATCTCATACCTTGTCAACCCTAGTTGGTGCATGCAAATTGGTGTTCATGAAAGCCTAGTTGGTGCATGCAAGTATTGGTGATAATGTGTTTCTAGTTCCCTCTCCTAACTTGCATGATTGCTCACTAAACCCTAGTTCCATCTCATACCTTGGAAACCCTAGTTGGAGCATGCAAATTGGTGTTCATGAAATCTTAGTTGGTGCATGCAAGTATTGGTGATCATGTGTTTCTAGTTCCCTCTCTTTTTTGCACAAATTGCTCACTAAACCCTAGTTCCATCTCATACCTTGTCAACCCTAGTTGGTGCATGCAAATTGGTGTTCATGAAAGCCTAGTTGGTGCATGCAAGTATTGGTGATCATGTGTTTCTAGTTCCCTCTCTTAACTTGCAAATTGCTCACTAAACCCTAGTTCCATTTCATACCTTCTCAACCCTAGTTGGTGCATGCAAATAGGTTTTCATGAAAGCCTAGTTGATGCATGCAAGTATTGGTGATCATGTGTTTCTAGTTCCCTCTCTTAACTTGGAAATTGCTCACTGAACCCCAGTTACATCTCATACCTTTTCAACCCTAGTTGGTGCATGCAAATTGGTGTTCATGAAAGCCTAGTTGGTGCATGCAAGTATTGGTGATCATGTGTTTCTAGTTCCATCTATTAACTTGCAAATTGCTCACTAAACCATAGTTCCATCTCATACCTTGTCAACCCTAGTTGGTGCATGCAAATAGGTGTTCATGAAAGCCTAGTTGGTGCATGCAAGTATTGGTGATCATGTGTTTCGAGTTCCCTCTCTTAACTTGAAAATTGCTCACTAAACCCTAGTTCCATCTCATACCTTGTCAAACCTAGTTGGTGCATGCAAATTGGTGTTCATGAAAGCATAGTTGGTGCATGCAAGTATTGGTGATCATGTGTTTCTAGTTCCCTCTCCTAACTTGCATGATTGCTCACTAAACCCTAGTTCCATTTCATACCTTAGCAACCCTAGTTGGAGCATGCAAATTGGTGTTCATGAAAGCCTAGTTGGTGCATGCAAGTATTAGTGATCATGTGTTTCTAGTTCCGTCTCTTAACTTGCAAATTGCTCAGTAAACCCTAGTTCCATCTCATACCTTGTCAACCCTAGTTGATGCATGCAAATTGGTGTTCATGAAAGCCTAGTTGGTGCATGCAAGTATTGGTGATCATGTGTTTCTAGTTCCCTCTCTTAACTTGCAAATTTCTCACTAAACCCTAGTTCCATCTCATACCTTGGCAACTTTAAACATCTCAAACAGTTGAGTTTGTGTCATGTCAAGATAATGTTTAACATGAGGTTCAGTGTTTCTATAACCCCTACAATTTTTTAACACATCCTTTGTGTTAGAAGAAGGCCTAGTGTTATCATGCTAAAACGTTTGCACTAGGCTTTTCACTACTTCGACTAACTTCATGTCTTTGCAGGGCAACCTACCGCTAAATGCCCATAATGTTTCCATTTGTCCCTCTACATCAAGGTTGTCTCTTCTTACTGAATATTTTTTTTTAAGTGTCTTTGGATGTAAGGGAACAATTTGTGATGTGCATTTAAGTAAACGACGTTGTCTTGTGGATCTACATACAATTGATTCAGCCAATACACGACGAGCCACATTACAGTCTTGTGAACGAGTTTTTTTACCAATCGATGTGAATGCAGTAGCAAGAGATTTAACAATGTGATTACTTGATTCGATATTCTCCATTGTTGTTATGCCTAAATTTCTTCCAACAGTTTCCATATTCCTAGATTTAAGCAAAGCTAAAAACAATTGGCATTTACCGGCTTCGGATTTGTTATCAAAATATTGTTTCATTATTTGAGAAGAATGACGAAGGATAGTGCATTTAGCCACCTTACCTTCCATGGAAGTCAATCCGCTCTCGTCCACTTGTATTCGTTTAGGAGTTCTCTTTCATTTTGATGCAAAATTTCTTGCCATTTGAAATGCTGCAGTGACGTTTACATCCACTACAGGATCAGAACTTCGATTAGGAGATTGAACCACCAACCAGGGTTGTTGTTGAGTCACATTTGCATCAGGAGTAACATAATTATTGAACTCTTCACAAGATTGTCCATTTACTAATGGATCAATAATATCAACTTCCGTATAACCAGCTTCCTTTAATGTTGCATTATCTTCCTCAACCTCTACATCATGTATCTGTTGAGGGGGAATGGGAACTATTTGGTCATGTAATGAATGCCGACGATTTCTTGAATCTTCCCTCTTTTTTTCTTTTTTCTTTTCTCCTTCTTCCAGTGTAAGCACTTTCCTTGCTGACTTTCGTACTCTATTACGTACATTCCCCATTGAAATCCACCCAAAAATGTACAAAACTATGGAATTATGTAAGTAATGATAAAAAATTTCATGTTGAACAGTTCTCTGTACGCAGGTTTAGATGAATTATGTCTTTCGATACAGTAAACCTGGCCCACAGGACGCCACCCAACATTTTGTATAAAACACATATTGCATATGCGATATAATGCGCCTCCGATATATCGCATATATGATATTGATTTCCATCTTTTTAATGAACGGGCAGGTTTTTACATGTTCTCCAAAATGGATATGCGATCTATCGCATATGCGATTTAGTGCATATGAGATATATCGCATATGCGATTTAGTGCTCACTAAATATATGCAATTTACATTTATGTATGCTTATGAAGATGATGATGAACAATGATGGTGATGATGAGGAGGAGGATGACTATGATGATGATGATGACGATGATGGTGATGATGATGATGATGATGAGGATGAGGATTACGATGATGATGACGATGGTCATGATGATGAGGATGAGAATGATGGTGATGATGAGGAGGAGGAGGATGCGGGTGATGATGATGATGACGATGATGATGATGACCATGATGATGATGACGACGATGACGGTGATGATGATGATGATGACGATGAGGGTGACGATGATGATAAGGATGAGGGTGATGATGAAGATGATGATGAACAATGATGGTCATGATGAGGAGGATGATAACTATGATGATGATGATGAGGATGAGGGTGATGAGGATGAGGGTGATGATGATGATGATGATGAGGATGAGGATGATGGTGATGATGAAGATGATGATGAACAATGATGGTGATGAGGAGGAGGATCATGACTATGATGATGATGATGAGGATGAGGGTGATGATGATGATGATGATGATGACCATGATGATGATGATGATGATGAGGATGGTGATGATGATGAGGATGAGGGTGTTGATGAAGATGATGATGATGGTGAGGATGAGGGTGATGAACAATGATGATGAGGATGAGGATGATGACCATGACGATGATGACGACAATGAGGGTGATGATGATGATGATGAGGATGAGAGTGATGATGACGAACAATGATGGTGATGATGAGGAGGATGATGACTATGATGATGAGGAGGAGGATGAGGGTGATGATGGTGATGATGATGATGACCATGATGAAGCTGATGAGGATGAGGGTCATGATGATGATGATGATGATGAGGACGAGGATGATGATGATGATGATGAGGATGAGGATGAGGATGATGATGATGAGGATGAGGGTGATGATGATGATGATGATGATTACCATGATGATGATGATGAGGATGAGGGTGATGATAGAGATGATGATGAACAATGATGGTGATGATGAGGAGGAGGATGACTATGATGATGATCATGAGGATGAGAGTGATGATGATGATGATTATGATGAGGATGAGGATTATGATGATGATGATGAGGATGAGGGTGACGATGAAGATGATGATGAACAATGATGGTGATGATGAGGAGGAGGATGACTATGATGATGATCATGAGGATGAGCATGATGATGATGATGATTATGATGAGGATGAGGATTATGATGATGATGATGATGATGATGATGATGATGATGATGACCATGACGATGATGATGAGGATGAGGGTGATGAGGAGGAGGAGGAGGATGAGGGTGATGATGATGATGATGATGAGGAGGAGGAGGAGGATGGTAATGATGATGAGGATGAGGGTGATAAACAATGATGATGGGGATGAGGATGATGGTGATGATGAGGATGATGATGAGGATGAGGGTGATGATGATGATGATGATGATGATGATGATGACCATGATGATGAAGATGAGGATGAGGGTGGTGATGAAGATGACGAGGATGAGGGTGATGATGATGATGAGGATGAGGGTGACAATGAAGATGATGATGAACAATGATGGTGATGATGAGGAGGATGATGACTATGATGATGATGATGAGGATGAGGGTGATGATGATGAGGAGGAGGAGGATGGGGATGATGATGATTATGATGATGATGATGATGACCATGATGATGATGATTATGATGATGATGATGATGACCATGATGATGATGATGAGGATGAGGGTGATGATGAGGAGGAGGAGGATGAGGGTGATGATGATGATGAGGTTGACGACGATGATGATGAGGATGAGGATGATGATGGTGATGATGATGATGATGATGATGATGATGACCATGATGAAGCTGATGAGGATGAGGGTGATGATGATGATGAGGATGAGGATGATGAGGATGAGGATGAGGATGAGGGTGATGATGATGATGATGATGATGATGACCATGATGATGTTGATGACGATGAGGGTGATGATGATGATGATGATGAGGATGATGATGATGACCATGATGATGCTGGTGAGGATCAGGGTGATGATGATGATGATGATAATGAGGATGAGGGTGATGATGATGATGAGGATGAGGGTGACGATGAAGCTGACGAGGATGAGGGTGATGATGATGATGATGATGATGATGATGATGATGATGATGAGGATGAGGGTGATGATGATGATGATGATGATGATGACCATGATGATGCTGGTGAGGATGAGGGTGATGATGATGATGATGATGATGATGATGAGGATGAGGGTGACGATGATGATGAGGATGAGGGTGACGATGAAGATGATGATGAACAATGATGGTGATGATGAGGAGGATTATGACTATGATGATGATGACAAGGATGAGGGTGATGATGATGATGATGAGGATGAGGATGAGGGTGATGATGATGATGATGACCATGATGATGATGATGACGATGAGGGTGATGATGATGATGATGAGGATGATAGTGATGATGATGAAGAATGATGGTGATGATGAGGAGGATGATGAATTTGATGATGATGATGAGGATGAGGGTGATGATGATGATGATGATGATGATGATGACCATGATGAATATGATGAGGATGAGGGTCATGATGATGATGATGCCGATGAGGATGAGGATGAGGATGATGATAATGATGATGAGGATGAGGGTGATGATGATGATGATGATGATGATGATGATGATGATGATGACCATGATGATGATGATGAGGATGAGGGTGATGATGATGATGATGAGGATGAGGGTGACGATGAAGATGATGATGAACAATGATGGTGATGATGAGGAGGAGGATGACTATGATGATGAGGATGAGGATGAGGGTGATGATGATGATGATTATGATGAGGATGAGGATGATGATGATGATGATGATGATGATGATGATGATGATGATGACCATGATGATGATGACGAGCATGAGGGTGATGATGAGGAGGAGGAGGATGAGGGTGATGATGATGAGGATGATGATGAGGATGAGGGTGACGATGAAGATGATTATGAAAAATGATGGTGATGATGAGGAGGATAAAGAATATGATGATGATGATAAGGATGATGGTGATGATGATGACCATTATGATGATGATGATGATGAGGGTGATGAGGAGCAGGAGGAGGAGGAGGATGAGGGTGAGGATGATGAGGATGGTGATGATGATGATGATGATGATGACGATGAGGATGATGATGATGATGATGATGATGACGATGATGATGAAGAATGATGATGATAATGAGGAGGAGGAGGATGATGACTATGATGATGATGATGACGAGGATGAGGGTGATTACGATGATGATGAGGAGGAGGATGAGGGTGGTGATGATGATGATGATGATGAGGATGAGTGTGATGAACAATGATGCATTAGGACAAAACCAAATTAGTTAAGACAAAACGCATATGCGTTATAGCTTTATCATATCGCATATGCGTTATATCACATATGTGATATGAATAAGCTATAACACATATGTGTTATTTTAAAATTAAAATAATTGGCAGGAATAAGGTTTGGCATTAGGTTCGGAATCAGCTTCGGACTACCGAACCTATTGGCTAGGGAAAATAAACCAGGGGTATTTCTTGTCTTTTAGAACTCTATCAATATGCTCAGTTTAGATTGCATGTTTTCTTATGACATACACAATATTTTTTTATGAAAATATAGGATATTGTAGAGTACGATCTTACGATTTTGAATATGTAATTTTTTCCTTCAAAACTATGTTTTATTTATTTATAATTATTTTTCTAAATGACACACGTCAATTTTTGAAAATACATACATCGATTGTTTGTTATATAAATTTTGATTTCCATCACCATTTCCCAATAAAACTATATGGTGCACTAGACGAGATCAAGCTCTACGATCTTATATTTATAAATCAAGGATTTCATTAATTTTTGCCCCTAAAGTGTTGCACCCACACATAGGGTTTTAATTCCAAGCTTTTGTGACTTCAATAATTAATAATAAAAAAAGTAATTCATGAAAAATTCTGAATAAATAGTGTTGCACTAGGCCCATATGTCCTTTATACGTCTGCAATATTTTATCCCAAATTGACATCATTTACCTCATATATTGCTGCACCTGCACAAACATATATGTTAAGATGTGCTGAAAATTTGAAAACCCACTTTCACGGAAACTAATTTTATAATCATTTACACACATTTTCTCTGCATAAATGCTATATATTATGAAAGCTGATTCAATTTCCTATCTTTTCTCTTTTTACTTCATCTTTTCTCTTGTCACCTAAAGTAAGAGTTTTCCATTTATTCCAGTATTATGTGGCATCTAAAGTGTCTTTAAAGGAGTCCATGATTGTGCATCAGCCCTAAACTCATCTTCCTCACTTGATTTAGACATATATAATATCTAAAAAATTCCCATTTCAAATAAAAAACATACATACATATTCATCATATTTAAAAAAAAATCCCATTTCAAATAAAAAACATCATACATATTATACTTTCAAACAACATGATATACTTTCTACTTCACATTACCAAACCCTATACCACATAAATATAAAACACCCTATCATCTTAGAATGCAATTCTATTACTTCAACATTAAGAGCTTTCTCGATTTGTCTTTAGAATGGTCAGACTCCTTTCTATATACCCATCACCCTTTTGTTTTGTTGCAACATTATAAATTATTCATATATTCTCGACCTTGTAATTATGTATACAAAGATTTTTTACATATGTAATTTTTTATATTAATGATGCTATAATAAAAATAAAGTTAAATTTCTTGTCAAAGAATAAAGGAATAATAAAATAATAATGCATTCATTAAAAAGGAATTGAATATATATTTGATAAATTTTAAAGGTTTTATAGAATTTTTTTTCATAATAATAAACCTAACACTTACTCATCCATAAGTTTAAGTTGTTGATTTTTTTATTTAGTTATTTAATTTTAAGTGTATTATTATTTACATATTTAGAATTTATTTAAGTATTTATTTAAGTATACAAATATTTAGACATAGATTTTAATTGTGATTTAAAGTGTAACAATATTGTTGGGAATAAAATAATTGGTGATGAGAAAACTTATTATAATTTTTGAGAATATGAAATATTATATGTATGACGTTTAAACTTAGCAAGATCTCAATTGATAATTTGTTAATTGGATGTAATTCAAGTGGTTGTGACAAAAAATATTATCATCCCCACTCACAATTTTGACTTTGTAATATATTCTCTTAATGAACTAATTGTTAATAAGATATAAATGATCTATAATCCCTAAACATAAAGTTGAAATTTTTATCAATGATAAGCTCGTATATAGCATTACTCTGCTCTCCTATGGATGCAATATACCTCCAATTTTGTTACCAATTATTTTATATACATAGACATATTCTACATGTACATACTTTATAGCATTTTATGTTTATTTTCAAATTCTTTGACCCGAGCAATAGCTAAATTCATTTAATTAATGACTCAATATTATCAATCATTAATTTATTGGTAAGATAGTTGGTATAAATTAGGTGAACATAAAATTTAAAAGAGACCTTTTAAATCCATCTTAATTTTGCAAAACTCCTAACCTATGCATCTAAAACCATCATTAGTGATTATTGAGGGTAATTAAGGTGATGGGAGAAATGAAAACTTATTAACTTTGACTTATGACATGTAGAATAGACTTTTGTAAGAGGGTTGGTTAAAATAAGGAAAATCATTTATATGTATTAGAGTGAAGAGTGGATATTTTCCTAGTAAACAAACAAATTATTTAGTTTCAATAGTTTATTCGTATTTTTTTATTTAGATGTACTTTTTATGTAGCTAATAAATATTTTTATGAATTTCATAATAAAATCTATAAATAAATATGAACATAAATTATATATTAAAAATTAATTAATATATTCAATCTATTTCCATTCACATTTAAATGTTTTAAATTTTAAATAATACAATTATATTTTCCTCACAATACTTTAATAAATATTTCAATTTAATACTTGTTTTTATAAATTTACATGACTTAAAATTAAAATTATATACTATTGTTATATTATCGTTATTTTTAAAATAAGATTATACTTTTCTCATAATACTTCAATAATTATTTTAATAATACTTGTTTTCATAAATTTATATTGCTTCACTAACATGTTATATTATTATTATATTTTCTTTAAATTTAAAAAGTAATTTTGATAATTAATAATTTTAAATCTACATTTTATTTTTAAATCCCTACATATAAAAGATAATAATTTATGATTTTAATTATTTAGAGAGATACATGTTTTGTTTTTTTACTCTAGATCTTTCTTCCATACTAAATGGAATCTACTGGAATCTACTACTGGAATCTACTACACGGGGGAGGAGCACAATCCCAACAAACTTAAAAGCTAACCCTTGGGAATTCTTCGATACTAAATTTATCTTTCATATTATTCTAGATTTCTCTTTTATATTATTTTCATAAGATAGTTTTAATTATTTAAAATATAATAAAGAATTAATAATATTTTTTAAAT